>BGPR01031768.1:0-17853 GCA_013235015.1 Araneus ventricosus | reverse complement strand
TATGGGTCATGTGAGTAAAACATACTTTTTTACGAAAAAAGGCTTAAGAAGAAGCCTGAAGCCGAGGGTCGATGAGAGTGATTTTCGGATGCCATGAAACTTGAAAGTGCAGGAGGGGGGAGCGATGGCCTATTGGTAATGCAATAGCTTTGGGGCTGGAGAGCTCCAGGTTTGAAACCCGATTCCACCAATATTCCGATGTGTATGGGGCCTGTCGCACGCTAAATCATATACAGTGATCAAAGGTCCTCTCGCTTGTATAGCGCGCAAGCTTGGAGAAGGGAGGGGGCTGCCAGCTCAAGAGTCGTCCTCGTCATCTGACCTCGGTTCAAAATTATAAGGTGCTTCCCAAAATATCCCTCGTGTTGCTTCTAAACGGGATTTTAATATAACTAAACTAAACTAATTTCAATTGCAAGTGTTTTGGAAAATAAATTGTCTGGAAGGGCTGCATCCGACCATTACGGTGCTCTTAGAAGTACACTGAAACGAAGAAAATTAATTAAATGACTAACTAAGATTAAATAACTAATAAGATAAAGTCGGAAGTGTAAGAAAAATTCTTTTATTTTAAACCTTGTGTTTTTTAGTGTTGTCCATACTATCCAACATATTTAAATTGTTGTAAAATATCGACTCGAATATTAATTGTCATATGTAATTTGCATCGCTTACATAAATTTGTTTAATGTAATTAACATTAAGAAAAATGTTCAAAGAAAGCTTTTGAACAGTTATAGCTCATTCAAACTGAAAATATAAATTTTATATAAAATTTTCCTTAAGGGGGGCATACACCCCGCCGTTCCCCTACAGATAATTTCAAACGGCTTCCTGAGTTGTACAATGTAATGTAAAAATAAATAAATAAACCCACCTAAAACGGGCATTTCATAGGGAATTTTCATTGTATCGGAATATATTTTCTTGAACTAAAAGCAACTAAACAAATGGATGAGATTCGTATTTTTCGAATACTGCTATGTACAGGAGTACACAAAATCTTAGATCGAAAAGTCTTAATTCTTTACATAGAAAAAAAAAGAATAATTAGGAATATAATTTCGTTTTTTATTGATTTATTTCGTGGTTCAGAATTACTTTTTCATGGTTTACATACTCTAGTAATCAACAAAAAGAAAGCGAAATTAGTATGTATTATTATAAAATAAAATCCCAGTATAAAGAAGAAGTAACACAAAATTTCAAAAGAATATAACATTAAAGCAACAAAAAAATAGCAAAATATTTTTTAAAAAATATAATGCATTCTATCGAATAAGACGCGCAAGCTATAAATAAATGACCCATATATTCCTTGTAGAAAGTATCTGATCAAAATTTTGTGGAAAGAAAAGAATCTGTCTGATTATTTTAAAATTTCACAACTTCTATTTTATCGAAGTTGTATGCATCTCGCGTTTAAAATATGTAGAACGCTCAGTTTGATAAACTTTACTTAAAGAATCAAATTACAAATGGAAAACTTGGAATTAAGTAAGTTCGATTTTTTTTCGGAGTTCAGTCATGTGATGCGAAAGGAGTGAGGAAACGTGACACCTACAAAAGATTCATATTGATAAAAATTGTCCTAACGCTAGAAAAATCCTGAAGTTTTTGAGTGTAATCTTGAACAACATGAGAGGATTTTTCGCTCTAAATAAAAAAAAGTCTTACAAGACATTTCGACATTCGCATTTTCATACGACATATTTATTTACGATCTGCCGAAATATTGTTCAACGGCACAGGTAGTTTAGAGGGAACTTAATCTTTTCCACAAGTAGCACACAGACAAAAAAATAACTTCATCTATCTTATATGCGACGTTGAGAGCCAGAGTGGACCAATCCACAGTAGAAGCTAAACTGAGCTAGCCATCATACTTTCTTTCAAACCCATAGTGGATCAAAAGGGTTTTAATTGCCTTATACTACATAGCAAAACTTGTCAAAAGGTTCACTTTCAATTTTTATAAAATGTAATGCCTAGCTCAGTTTAGTGAAAACTGTGGGCTGACCCACTCTGGTTCCCAACGTTTTATACATGGTTTGGGGATATAAATGCCCTCGTTCAGTATTAGATATCCACAAAAAGGTTAAAATACAAATATCTGAAATTTCTTTTGAATAGTAGAATAAAAATCGCATCTTTTATTAATGTATTTACAAATTTAGGTTGTAATCAGAATATTTAGTTAAGCTTTTTATTTAACCCTTCAGCACACGCACCCATTTTTAGAACGTTAGCACACGCGCGGGGTCATTTTGACCCCAAATTGTTAGACACTTGCTCTTTATTTTCTTGGCTATTTGTACAAAAATAAAATATGATCAAAGTATAAGAGCATTTTTTCGAAAAAATAACTTGTATTTAAGACACAAATACGATTTTTAATAAGAAAAAGGAAAGTTGAACTTATATCCTTTTTCCCTCATTTTCTGTATTCTTTTCTTCTCCGCTGCGCACGTTCCTACGCTTCCATAGGCATAACGTTAAATTAACCTGAAACGTTAGCACACGCACGGGTCAATTTGACCCCAACGCCCCCAGTAACCAGCGGGAGTGGTCTCCCCTAAACTTTCTCGTATACTCCTAACACATGTAGAGAAAACTAGAATAATAAAAGACGTCAAATAAACTTCAGTCGCAAGGAAACCAAAGTTGGAACCACGCGTGGTTTGAAGGATCAAAACAAATTCAAATCCTCTGCTCATTCTTTTGCGCAACAGGACCTGGCGAGACTCCCTAAATGTTTGCTTCCTTACAAAATCACTCCAGAATTTGTTTTTGGCAAACTGCCAAGTTTCGGAGCGTCCCTTCCTTGCACAGGCATTGCCACTAGCAGGCATGCGCAGGGAGTTAGTTTCAAAACTGAACAAGTATGCGATTATACAGACCGACAGACAGTCAACCCTTTGACGGATTTGGCCCAAAATTTTATACGGACCTACATTCATGACGATAAAACTGTGTATAAAATTTTATCCATCTGGCTTTTCAAGTTTTTGAGTTATAGCGTTCGCATGACCCCGAACATACAGACAGACAGACTTCCCGTTGACGGATTTAATCCAAAATTTGATAGAAACCTACAAATTATGTTTAAAGACCACATACCAAATTTCATCCCCGTAGCTCTAATAGTTTTCGAGTTATCGTGTTCACAGACACACACACAGACAGACATAATTCCAAAATTGTGTTTTTCGGAATCAGGGAGGTCTAAAACGTGGAGATTCGTCAAAATCTCGAGTTCGAATTTTTTGACGATTACAATATTTTCTCTTTGTATACTTCGTATACGAGAAAGTAAAAAGTGAGAAACCCCGTTTTCACCGGTTTTGGCCTTCTTACCCTCTTCTTCTAGACAGGGCAAGTGTTTAGAAATTCCTAGAATTTTTTAGCAAAAGAGAAAAGGTGGGGTCCAAAAGACCCCATGCGTGTGCTGACGGGTTAACAAAATAGGTACTATTCTCTAAAATACTGAAATTTGTGAATTTGGATTTTAAAAGTATTTCCTCGATATATTTAAAATAACTACTCAATATATCGAAGTTCAACCGAATCTCTGAGACAGATGGTTGGGATAAGTTATTCTGGGCTTATGACATACTCAAAAAATTCCAGAACTATCTGAAGATTCTGAATTTTAAATTTCCGTAAAAAAAAGGAGTATTCAACACTATGTGCTGTATTTGAGGTTCAGTAACTCACAGCTTTAGACAAAACCTATTAATTCATAGCATTTTGATCTCCAAAACAAGAAACTTAAAAATAACCCTTGCATTAAAGATGATACGTCATTTTCAAAACAATTTTATGATTCTTAAAATTCATTTTCTATGCGTTTTTTCTGCATAAAATGACAACTTTATTTTCGAGGCTCTGTATAAAAAAGAAATACGTTCATTTATGTACATGAAATACGTAGCGGGAACACGGGGACATTGCTACACTTTCTTTTTTGGAAAGCTAAAATATGATCTTACCAGAAGTAATAATTAGAACTCATACGCTATATTTATGCATTTGTTAATCTAATATAGGATTTCAGTCGATTTTTGGTCATTAATGACATAATAAAGTATTTATTACACTTTTTTTCCTAAAAATGGGTTCGTATCAATCTGCCCCATATCAGGGTATATTGATACACACGGAAATATCGAAAATAATGATGATTAATAGGTGTGGGATCGAAACAAAATTTGTTGTAGCAATAAACTTTGCATTCCAAATCAATGTTTAAAAGTTTAACAAAGTTAAAAGCTTTTATTTTAATCAAAATTCATCATTTTTAATGAGACTGGAAAATGAAAAAAAAAATGCTTCAGAAAATAATTTATATCTATAAATAATAAAGGAAAATGGGTGTGTATGGGTTTAAAAATACTTTTGAGGAAGGAATGTGTACCTGGAAGCTGTTTTTGAAAATTTTAATTAATTAAAAATTAAGGAAAATTTTTGTGTAATTCCTTGATGACTTACGAAAATAATATAGCACAAAAATAATTTTCACACCATCTGAAAATGAAAAAAATTACATTTTCGATGATATTAATTAAATTTCCGTAGAATTTTTTTCTCCAATTTTTTATAAATTCGTAGAAAATTTTTTAAACTTAATTTACAACAATACTTTTCATTTTTGCAATGAAATCAAACCGTTTCCATTGTTTAAATAAATACTTAATTGCGTGTTTATCTTACAAAGTTCATTTTTACGTTGTTTTTTTTAATTCTGAAGACGATTTAGCAAAGTAATTGTCACATTGATACACACACAAGACGCGTATCAATGTGCCCCGGAGTCAAATGTATCAATCTGCCCCAAGAAACTTTTTTACTTAAAACAAGGGGTGAGGCAAAATCAACGCTAAAAAACCTCAAAACTTTATATAGTTCAGAAAAATAAATGTTTTTTCCTACTTTTGGAGTGGATTCCCTGGCAGGAAAACGTAATTATTGAAAGAAATCACACAACACGTACTTAGAGTAAAATTTACTTCGACTAGAAGATTAGAGGTTTCATTCATTTGTAAATTAACTTTCGACTTAACATGACCGAAAAATATACCGAGTGCTAAGGGTTACAGTAGCATATATATGAGGGGATATGAACCTCTTGAGCCATTCCAATCATCAAAATTTAAGAACTGTATCAATGTTCTCGAGTATCAATCTCCCTCATATGTAATATTTAGAAGTTCCGTAGGAAGTAAAAAAAATCTTAAAATAACAGATGACAGAGAGATGCCAGTTCTCGGTTGAATTCCATATCATTTTCATTGATTCAGATTTCTTACCCCATTTCACTTTTTAAAATAAATTTGGTAATTTTCTAGTTTTCACATTTTCTTTGTGTTGATCTAAAAAATGTCTGATGTTCTTAAGAAATTGCAAAATTTAATTTGAGATATCAATGTATCTCAAACGTTTTTTATTTACATATTTCATTTACAAATAACAGGATTAATGATAAAACTGACAATCTGCTGTTATAAAAACTAGAAAAATTGAATTCAAAATCGAGTACAGTGGTTACACCTATCCTTCATAGCATGTATAGTTCAGTTTAGTTTAATTAACGTCCCATTTTGAAGCAGCACGATGGCTATTTTGAGATGGACCTCGTAATTTTGAACCACGGTCAGATGACGAGAACGACACCCGAGTTCTCGCCTCCTTCTCCAAACTTCCGCACCATACAGGAGGAAGGATTTTTGACCCACGAAGTATGGTTTAACGTTCAACGGGCCCACGTACACGGCGTATCTTCGGTAGAATCGGGTTTCGAACCTGGAAACCCCCGGCCCGCAGCCTTACCACTAGGCCACCGCGGCCCATCGAGTACAGTGAATTATGTTTCAATTTGCATTTTTTAATTAATTTTTTCGAAAAACGTTAATATTAAATTTTATAAGGATTTCACAGAAAATTAATATTTATCAACCGGAAAATATTTTCTGTTGGATAATTTATTACATTTATAACTGCAAAATTATTGGAGACGTCTGTTTGCACTACTAAGCTATTATGTACAGTAATTTACTGTTTTCAAAGGAAAAATATTTTAATTTTCAGCTTAAAATGTTTCATAAAAATAGCGTATAGCCATTTTAGGAGAGAGCATTCGACGACTGTTTATTTAATCTAACAATACTTTCAAAAATAAAGAAAATTTTATTCATATATTTCTCTCCACGCAGCCCTTGAATGTGACCGACAATTGTTCTGTAAAAGTTCTCGATGTCTTTGAATGAAGAGAAACCTAATTTAAAAAATAATGTATTATTCTGAGCTTTCTCTTAGAAGTCGATATTTTCCTTGCAGCTAATTCCTCTTGGCAAACGTATTATCATTCAGACCTATATCTGAATAGTCTTAATTCATCCGAGCCAAGCATTTTCCATTCACGCAGAACAGAAAGTGAAATTAAATAAAAGAAAAATGTTTTTCATTTACCATTATAACAAAATATTTTTAATATTCTTTTAATAACATTGTTGCAGCAGGATTTTACGGTGCAAAAGGCCATATTTAAGCACGTTGTGCCACACACATATGGTTTGATTTTTAACAAAGGCATAATGCATAAACACAGACTTGTCATGTCCATTTTCTTCACTTTTATGAACGCCGCCCTATGCCCCCGTGCCTGTTGCCATTACAGCTACCGAACCGGTTGAATGGACATGGGACTATCTCTATTAACTGTAAATAAAATAACATTTGATTGGAAACAATGAACATTTTCTTTCCTTTCTCTCTTTAAATTTTTAAAATTATATTTAAATCATGTTGAGGAAATTTATCTAATTTTTCAATTTTTTTATGCACGAATACATGGTTATACTTCGATTAGCCGTATGATGCAACTACGCAAAAATTCAAATACGTA
This sequence comes from Araneus ventricosus, assembly GCA_013235015.1. NCBI lineage: Eukaryota > Metazoa > Arthropoda > Arachnida > Araneae > Araneidae > Araneus > Araneus ventricosus. The sequence goes on along the minus strand of BGPR01031768.1, from coordinate 10,949 downwards.
AAATGGCATCAGAATCTGGATAAATGTATAATAATATGCTACAAAAATTGTTATTTATTATTTAACCTAATACTCTAGGTATCCAATGCAATTTTTATTATTTGTATTCCAACTTAAAATTAATGATTGGAAGTTGCAGGAATTAAAGCTCCGCTCTAAATATTTTTTAAGGTATAATCTAAGAAAGCGGAATCTATTTCTAGAGGTAAGTGCAGTTGCAATCTTATCACTATGTATATCTGGTGCTTAATTTGAGTTTTTCGCGGTAAGCTGAAAATATTATCCTAAAGATGAGTTTTTATGAAAAAAATAATTCTTCTAAAGTCCAAAAGCATGTGACAAATGTCTGTTCAAAAACTGCAGAGAACGAGTTCATTCTTTCATACTTCTATAATCTAGATATTATAACAGAGCTAAGACTGGCGATTACTATAGACATCTTTCGTAAATTTCTGAAAAATTTTTCGTTATCGAACTTTCGTTTTAGTAGCTCACCAAACACTACTTGCAGTTTTAAATCAAAAAGGCGCATTTACATCATCTTCATTACAAATCATACTTGTACTGCTTTGTACAAATTATGTGTTTTGTAGGAAGTTTTCAGTCAGTGTGGTAATGAAAGAATCAGTGACGTCAATCATAGAATTGGGGGAACTTATTACTGAAATAGTTATAAAATGCTGCTACAATTTACGTGTCTTTTTAGGAATCGTTTCTAACACGGTTTCTTTAAATAATAAATGAATAATAATAAATAATAAATTTTGTACTCCAACTAGTTTGTTTTAGTCCAACAACTTTGTTTTCAGTCAGCGTGGTAATGAAAGAATCAGTGACGGCAATCATAGAATTGGGGGAACTTATTACTGAAATAGTTACAAAATGCTGCTACAATTTACGTGTCTTTTTAGGAATCGTTTCTAACACGGTTTCTTTAAATAATAAATAAATAATAATAAATAATAAATTTTGAACTCCAACTAATATTCTTAAACTCCGGTTCTACTAACATTCAGTATATACTATCTGTAGTCCATTGAAACAAATTATGATGAAAGTAGGCAAAAAGAGAAAATTCTCAGGGAGAGCGAGATGGTAAAAATGGTAGAAATAAGTATATAAGAATTAAATTTTTCTTTAAATAACAAGCAGCTGAATTTTCTTTATATTCCATAAACTAATTTGCATCAGTTACACTTTGATCACAAATACCATACTTGTGCGCTAGATGTAACGACTTTTGGAAACACGAAAATTTTTAAATTGAAGATTTCTAAATTTCATTTCCTTCTTCACACACGAATAAATAAATGAATTTCGAAGGTTTCATTTTCTCTTTAAAAATTGAAAAATGCTTTTAAAAAGTTTCTGGAAAACATCTAACCTTTTTATTTTATCGTTATATAAGTCTTTCTATGCAAAACTCGTACAAGTATACAGACAAGGTATAATAGCAAGACTTTGCAACTCGAACAACGTTCCGATCCCGACAGCAAAAAAATAATAATGAAAAAAAACCTTAAGATTCTCTCGCTTATGACACTTAAAGGGTAGCTTAATTTAAACACATGGGAACTTCGACAAAATTCAAGAATATTCCTTGAGTCACTATCAAAAGTTTTTGTGGACTTATTTTCCCAGATTTGTCTTAATATCCCCCATAATATGCTTTAAAAAGTAGGCAACTGTATATTTAATATTTCACTGCAATGAATATGACAAAATTTAAAAATGCATTGAATCACATGTTCTAGAGTAAAACAATCTAAATGCTTATAAAAATAGGGGGGGAGGAGAGAAAAAATCGGATTTTTCGTTAGATCTTAACCAACAATTTTGACTGTAAAAGTATAGAGTGCTTTTAAAAAAACTTTTTTTTCAAATCAACAGCACATTTAATTAAATTGTTGATAGTTTTAGCTATGATAGCTTTAGATAGTTGAAACTTTCTCCTTATTTTCAGCACAGCTTGTAAAATGGAAAATATTATTAGCATATTATTGAGAATTTACTTTTGATGCAAACGTTAAATTGGAAGAAAAAAATAAATTATTGTATAATCATAATTTCATTTTAACACTAAAAGTGCAGCTTATTTATAGATAATTTTTTACGCCTTTTTCCCCTTCAGATCTTTATAAACTTGAATAAGAAAAAAATCACAGAGAGAGAACTCATCCAATGAAATTATGGTGTATCTGCTAACAATGATGATTCAGATTTCCCCTTAATGAATTTTGGATTTCAACAGGTTATTGGGTAAAAAGAAATATGCCATATCTAGAGTTTGTCTAAGTATTATCGGAAAAAATTATTAATCATGGATTGCCACTGATTTAATGTTTCCATGCTTCCTGTTAATCATGCAACGACACACATAAGTTTCAGTTTTTATCTCTATTTTTATATATAAAAATATAAAAACTGTCGACGATGTTCACGGAATTATATTCCGAGTTTAATTTACAAAATGAGAGATTTACTGGTACTTGAAAGCATACGTAACTTACACTGGTATCCAAAAATAAAGCACAATTTTGAAAGTGCTGCAAAATTTGAGTTAATATGGATACTACAGTTCGCAGTCAGTTGCTGAGAATAGTGGGATATACTATAGTAGGAACTCACATTTTACAATGAAGATTCAGTCACGAGGGCATTTAGGGGGGGGATGACAATAAAGGGATGAAGACGAAAATGGAGTTTGACACACCCTGTTTTACAGAAAGCTGATGACGAGATGTAACTTTCATCAATGGTTATGTTTGATGTGCATAATATTTACATGCATTTTTGTAAACACAGCACTAATATTCGGTAAGATATAAAGGTTTTCTTAAAAACTCGCAAATTTTTCCGCATGATTTTTGCTTGTAACATGCAGAGTTTTCCAACAAATTGTACGAAACTTACAGAGTACTTGACAATATGTAACAGAAGCACTGTATTAAAATTTAAATTTAAAAATTTGAATATTACAGGAAATATGAGAATAGGGAGTAAATATTTTTTACTGAACATGTGCGACACGTAGCGTAATTTTTCTTTCATAACTTCAGAGTCAGATATATAAGTCAACTTATATAAAAATTCCAGTTCAATACCGTTAGTATTCATAAAGATATCGGCAATGCAACGAGGTGAATTTTGGTACACTCCAAGAGAAGCTAAATAATGAGGGTTCTTGCACAAAATGTTATTTTTTAGACTTGAATCTTCGAACAGTAATCGTCGAACTGTAGTTTAAATTATGTATTTAACTTATAAGTATACATGAGTATTCAGGATATTCATCTTTCATAAAATTCAATATTACTGTTTTCATCCCTTTCTGGTCACCCCCCCCCTAAATGCACTCGTGACCGTATCTTCACTGTAAAATGTTCCGACGATAGTATCTCCCACGATTCTCAGCAACTGACTGCGAACTGTAGTATCCATATTAACTCCAATTTTGTAGCATCTTCAAAATTGCGCTTTATTTTTCGACACCAGTGTATTAGAAATACAATCAGTTTATTAAAAATTAAAGCAGTAAAATGTTTTCTAATGTGCAATAAAATAATTAATCTAACATATTTATAACGTTAAACTTGAAACCAAATATTTACGAATCTGCAAAGTTTTTTAGTGCTAAGTTTCAGTCTTGGGGAGGAAAAAAATTGAAATTTGGAAGCCTATTTATTATACAGGATGGCTATAAAATAACGGAGGTATTTGTAGTTCGACTGTAAAAAAATCTTTTCAGGCGAAATGTAATCAAATTTGGTCTACATACGATTCCGACAATGGAATTCCGATATAAGTAAAAGAAGCTCCAATTTTCACTACCAATAGCAATATAGCGCAGTACAAGCAGTGGGCCAAGTTAATTAGCCGAAACAATTATAAAATTTTATTTTGGTATTTTTGATACATGTGCTTCAGTGAGTTTACACTACTTACACTCAGGATGCTAAAATTTGCTAGGGCACTTTCAATTATTCAAAATGCACAAGTTGACGCAATGCACAATATACAAATTTTCAAATGGCTGTGCAGTTTATAGCTCTCATGGAAATAGAAGACTCTTGGCTGTACAATAATATCCTATGGAGTGATGAAGCGCATTTTTATCTTCATGGGACTGTGAACACACACAATTGTCGCATGTGGGACTCACAGAATCCTCATGCGTTTCAACAGATTCCCTTGGAATCGTCAAAGCCTGCTGTTTGGTGTAGATTCACAGCTTCCTTCGTTCTGGTTCTGCATTTCTGTGAAGAAAATGGTGTAAATGCTGTGCACAGAGATATCGGACAATGCTTCTAAATTTTGTTATCCTACAACTGCGTAGGTGCTTGCAATCTATCGTATTCATGCAAGATGGAGCATTTCCTCATATTGGATTATGTGTTCCGCAAGTTCTACAGTAACATTTTACAGACGAACGGATAATTAACCGTGCATTTCCTTGCTCTAATGCAATTGCCATGCAAATTTCACTATTCTCAGTGTAAGCAGTGCACACTCATTGGACTAACGATGGCAAAAAAATGTGTAGTGGGAATTGTGATTTATTGTGTATTTCTTTAGACTAATTGGCTAGGCCAACTATGTGTACAGAGCTATATTGCAATTGATTGAATTTTTTGCATAAATCAAGATCTTATGATCGGAATAGTATGTAGACCAAATTTTGTTACATTTGGCAGGAACAGAATTTTTACAATCGAACTGCGGACACTTCACGTTATTGTATGCCCCCTCCCTCAGTGGCGAATCCAGGATTCGGGTCTGGGGGAGGGGCTGAGGTCATAAAAATTTTGTATCGTAGTGACGAATGTCAAACCTCATGGCTTATATAAACCAAAACACTTTAACTTTACAGGCTTTCCTCTCCTGACAATAAGAATAATAAAGAACACTACAATACTTTCGATAATTTAACAAAAAATACAATGAAATAACTGACCAAAAAATGTTTTCGACCGCGCCAACGCTACAAGTGCAAGTGGAATGACTAGAAAAGTAGGAAAATTTTCGAGCTTGTCAAGTCAGAAAGCAATGTTGTCACGATTTTATTACTATTCTTTTAAAATGAAAATTAAGATCAAACAGTTGTAGTGATTTTAAATTAAATCAAGAATTTTGGTTTAGCTCTGGGGGGGGGCTGCAGCCCGATAGCCCCTCCCCTGGATTCGCCACTGCCTCCCCCATATAATTTAAGATAGAGTTGATAAAGTTAAACCTTAGTTCTTTTTAATGTTATTTAAACATTTGACGATGATTTTTGAATTATCAGTGCTTTTGAAATTAAAGGGAGGGGAAAATATGATGTAACATATCGCTTTAATTTTACAGCAATCTGAAAATCATCGGTTTAAATTCATATTTCTGATAGTCAGAGGCAAAATTTCATTTATGCTTTCCCAAAAAAATTCGTATTTTACATTACTATTTTTCCAATATGTTTTTTATAAAGTCTGATCTGTAACTTCGCGTTTAAATAGACGTAAGAAACTAAACGATGTATAAAGAATTCTGTTCTCGTAACTTAATCTCATGAATAAGAGGAATAACCATCGGTCATACACTAGAAACTCGTTTTTTTCTTTTTAACTTATGTTGGCAGTAAAATTTCCACAACTTATTTTCTCTGGAAACTCAGGGTCAACTTCTTTCGGCAGGTCTAATATAATGTCTCCATGATTTTCTCTTTCTTCGAGAAAAAGATTCTTTATCTACCTACGCACTTTCTTTTAGGAAGGGAGTATATATCTCAAATATGTGTGTAAACAAATTCTCTTGAGAGTGTGTCTCGTTTGTTACTCAAGTGATCCAGATGTTTCTTTTTTTCAATGCTATTTGACTTTATTCATGGAAATGATTTCATTGTGAAAGCTTTTAGACTTATTATTTTACCCAAACCGCAATTTAATGTGCTGGAATAGGAAATGTTTTCACTACTTCCTGTCAACCATCAAGTGAGAAAAAAAACACAGCAAAATAATAATTTTTTTTAGAAATTGTAATTGCAGGTGATCATATTATTGTCTGAAAAAATTTGCAGTGGACTCCAAAATTGTCAAACAAATAAGAAAATGAAAAATCAAATAAAAATAATTAAAAGAAAACTCAATTTAAAATAGTTATTTGGTAAATTTTAATGAAATGCTTTAAATTAAGAATATTTTCTTTGCTGATTTTGCTTGCAGATACTGATTGATTGAAGAAACTGTTAAATTTTCCATAACAAAAGTTAAGAAGTTTTAGACAGAAAATTTCCCTTCCGTTTGAAATTAGTTTAAAAAATACAATTATATATATAGATGAATTGCACTTGCATAGTTTAAAAAATACTTTTTAAATATAGTTTCATTTAGACGTTATAATTTATAAACATATATTCAAAATTTAACCATACCTTTCTTTCAGATTGATATCATATTCCCTTTATAAATGTAAATACAAATTTATATATGCTATTTGTTTTAACCTTAAAGTTTGATTTTCGCTTTAGCATGAAACATTATGTTAAATGTATAATTTTGGAACAAACCCTGGTGAAGTGTTTTAAGTACAGCGGCAAGCATAAATTTGCTCGGAAGCAATTTTTTCCGCGGAAAAATCCAATTTGGAAGGCATGGAGGCTCTTCTAGAGAAGAAACGTGAGAGTTTAAATGGCTGAAGTAGAGAGTCAATAATCCAGACTGAGGGATTAATCTCTTGCAAATTATAGACTTTTCCCGAAGCTCCTTTAAAGAAGAAACGCGAGAGATTAAACGGATGAATCAGAGAGTCAATAATCCAGACTGAGGTTTAATCTCTTACAAATTAAAGATTTTCTCCGATTTTCAAATGCCCACTGATTGCAATGTAGAACTATTAGTACAATTTTAATTGCCAGGTAGCTAGAAAACGAAGAGAAATATCAGGAAGAGTATAAAAAAAATTGGTAATGGTACTCCATATTAAATTTATAAAAATTATTAATAAAAAACATCCCACTTATCCCACTCTGCTTGCGTATTTCATCGCGGTATCCGAATACGAATCACATTACAAGTACCGAAATAAATTTTTTTCCAAATCTGATTTTATTCTACAAAGATTTCGATTTGTTTGTTTGTACTGAAACTTCTCCAACTTTTTTCCCTGTACGATGAACAGTTCAGGGTACGTTCCAGACAGTGGAATTCAGGATTATTTACTCTTCTCTATTTCCGCCGGTACCAATTCTTTTTTCTGTGATCTCCCAGTGAACATTTGATGCATACTATTGATACATTCCTTCACGCTGGAACTGAATTTGCCTACAAATTTCCGCCGTTAGCCAAGGTTTTGTGGTTTGGTTGAGTCAAAAAAAGCTAATAATGATTCATCTTTGAGGACTTTCGTCATATGCCCTAATGAAGTCGTAGTTGTCTGATTTCAATCAGGTTGCGGTGGGCGTACGTCAGAGCCGAAAGTATTCAGGATTTTTGCTATTTTCTTTCCAATAAAGACGTCACGGATGTTGAATTCCTTCTGCGGCAAGAAGAGCCCATGTGCTGTTTGCGCGATAGACCGGAATACATGAGCATTCGAAATGAAAATGCTACACCTTCAGGGGGGAGATTCATAACAGTTCCCTTTTTAACTAGCAACTCCCATTTCGAGCTAGATAAAGCTGACAATAATTAGGTTTCCCGCATCACTAGAGCAGAAGGACAATTTTCGGCTTCCAGAACTAATGCCGCATGTTTTCAGCTTCATCGCGAATGGAAAACAAAAGTTTTTTTCTTCGTCGAAAACTTTCGACACATTTTAGCGTCATTCATAGCAGCGGTAGATTAAAAGATAACGGTGGCGATCAACAGAGATTTCCATTTTGAACAGGCCCCCAGAATGAAAGAAATAATTTGTATAATATATGTTCCGGCACGCCCAATTTTAAATTCACACAAATAAAAACTAAAAGATTAAATACTCACTATACAAATGAATTCTTACATAAATACTAATTACTTTAAATTTTTAGAAATACGTATAATTATATCGTCGGTATACTTCTTTAAGTGAACAAGTCAAAAGAAAAATGAGTTAATGTGTTGTTATTGTTTTAAAATGTCATCTCTGTAAAAAAAATCATGCGTATCAATATATTGTCAATATACAATATATGCCGCACACTGTTGCAGAGATCACATTTTAAAACTACAAGAACACTCTTTTTCTTTTGACTTGGTTACTTTAGCAATATACCGACGATATTTGTTACAATCAAGTGCAATATACTTGCGCATGCATCTTGCGTTTTCAAAGGAGCTCCTTAAAATTTTAATGCCAGGATTAAATTATACCGATGATTTGGCGTAATTTAATCCTGTCATTAAAATTTCAAGCCAGCGGATTTGGCATTAAAAACCCTCGCCAGCGGATTTATAAAATATACAATTTGCATTAAGAGTACCATTGATAAAATCTATTCATGTCAGAACTACTGGATATCACTTGCTTGTTAGAATTAAGTTGGTTTAAATCTCACTCAAAAGATAAAGATTGGGACAATTATTCATATTATTCTTTGGTTTTATACATTAATTTACTACAATTGCAGAAAATAACGGCTATTTTATTCTTTTAAAACTCCCAGTGTCTTCTGAATTAATTCTTCCTTCACATCTTTGGTTAAGATGCCACCAGGAATGATCGATAATCATTCAGAGGCTAGTTCTGCCGCGGTTGGAGGGAGGGTTGAGTTAAAATTACTGAATGATTTATAGGGGATTAAATCCCTTGCGAAATATCCATCTTTCATCTAATCGGATTATTATGATTCTAATTGTTTTGCAGATAGTGTCTGGAAAATCAGTCTTACTCCGAAGAGTGCAGAATAAAAAAAAACTGATTTTACGGTTTTTTTAAAAATGCCGAAAAAAAATCTTCGACGTATTTTGTAGATGCGAAATCAAACATTATATATTAGTGGATTTCATATAGGCTGCATTTCTTATTTCAATTCTCATCAGATGAAGAGATCAAATAGATGTTTTTCTTCATAACAGAAACGTTGCAATGCTAAAATAACACTGAGCTGAATAGTAATTTTAAATATATTTCTTCCTTAACTCATCAGCTATAAGGAACAATACACATAGGAGTCTCATAACCAGAATTCGAACCTCTCATTCTTTAACTCGCTATCTTATTTTGCATTTCTTAACAATCAAGTCAGGGGAACTTCTTCTAACCATCTACCTGAAATATTCCGAATTTTGTACATATTTTAAGTCTTATATTGAATTTTCAAATAAATTCAGCAGAAGCAGACACATTCTGAAACTCAACTGAAACAAATCATTTGAAAATCGTCACAGAGAATCAAAGACAATTTCTTCGATGTCACAAGACATCGTCAATTTCATTTGCTTAAATTTAGTATATTTCATGTGTAACTTTATGAGAGAGAGAAATGCGCATGCTGCAGTAAACTATGAATATGATAATTGACAAAATTATCATTTTTATATTTTAATAAACAGAAAATTATTAACTGATATACATATCTTTTTACTACGCTTTATCTAGAATTAGGAATAAAAGTGGGTTTTTGAAATCCTAAACAACTAATGAGCTCTACCGAAATTCACTTGCCACAGCGTCCCCATTCCCTTTTATATATCAAAAGTTTTATTTTAGAAACATGCTACTCGTGAACTTCACTAATAAAAGTCTGGTAAAGCATCCAGTAAAGTGGTTAGCACACTTATAGAAGACGGGTAACGCATCTAGTAAAGTGGTTAAAAGGAAGAAAGGGAACCAATCGCTAGCTTTTGAAAACCTGCATTGCAAAACACAATGCAGTCAGTTATTATCATATTTTAGATAGTTTCATTAGTGCCAAATTCTTATTGATAGAATTTCGGAATAGTGAAATTTATAGGACTGCAAATTATATATCAAAATTTCGATTGCATATCCTTTTATGAGCATATTATTAGAATCGATATGTCCCTTAAAAACCTCCACATGACGAGTAAAGTGTTAGGGTGTATAACAATATCACAGCACTTCCGTGTCGCCAAATTTGAATTAATAGAATGGCACTTAAAATTTTTAACCGATTCTCGCATTGTGGAGCGCTTTACATAAGCTTTCCCAAATTAAATAAAGTAGAAACGAAATAAAGGGAATAAAATTCTCTCGGCAGACGTCTCCAAAATTCATACGTTTTACAGTAAGAAATGTGAAATATTATATTAAGATTATTGTATTATATTAAATAATATTAGAAATATTAATATTAGAAACCTAGCTCGAATGCCGCATTTGAAGACCGTTAAATTGAGCTCGAGAAAATGAGATACAAAGTAAGAGTTGCTAAGATTTCAAAAAAAAGAAAGTGAGTAAAAAAGAAATGAGACGCACATTCAAAAAGAAAAAAAAACTGCACATTATGAGTAAAAAGTAAAATGTACGCTGAATGCACAGCCGTTCTGTATTTGACAAATTCTAACTAGTAATAAGAAAAAAATGATCTTCATATTGTAGATCAACCTTCCCAAACTAAATAAAAAAGGATGCAAAATAAAGCGAGCAAAACGCTCTCGACAAAAGTCTCCAAAATTCACTCACTTTATAAAAAAAAGTTGGAAATATTTACATCAGCCATTTAAACTATTTCAAAACTGATCGCATGCCTAATGTGAGGACCACTGAGCTGAACCTGAGAAATTGCTCTTCAAATAACTCTGTTCCCTCACCTCCAAATTCGAAGAAATAAAAAATATTAACCGATTTTCATACTGTAGAACAAACATTTCAAACTTAATAAAGTAGAAACGAACCAACACGAATAAAATGGTCTTGAAAACGCAATTCACACATTTTGCAATAAGAAGTTATGCATCAACTATTCAGAAGACTCCTATTCCGCACGTGAAGCCCACTGAGATGAAACAGAGATGCCTACCTGATCCGATGAG
>BGPR01031767.1:0-17854 GCA_013235015.1 Araneus ventricosus | reverse complement strand
GATGTTATATCATACCTATCTTTTTAAACTCAATTTCGAATCCTAGACTTAATTCCAAACTAACACTTGCTTTTTTGAATTTGAAATTAATTTTTAGATTCCATTGTAATAGTATTGTTGCAAAGCTGTCAATTTGTTTCCCTGACTTTATAATCTTAGAGCATAAAAGAGAGTTTTACAGAAATTTTACTGAAAACCAAGCAGATGAACCTCGAACTTGGCAACCATTTTGGAGGCAAATTTCTCGACTTCGGAGATAAAATGACCCTATTAGCACAATATATCTTACGATATATCCATTATGTTGCTACGATATTCTGAATGATGCACCACATCGTAAAGATATCGTATGAATATTGTATATCATCTTGTGCTGTTATGGGAAGCTTCCAGAAAATACAGGAATTATGATCCTATCTGTTCCAGGTAACGAAAGTATGGTGAACCTTCGAGAGACTTCTATGTGGCGTCACTTCCTGTCGGAAAAATTATAAACACTAAACTATGTTAAACGATCAGTCAATCGTCTTTAGAGCTTTGAAGTCAGTGCACGCTAGTGATTTAATGGATATTGAGAGCTATTGAAAGTGCTGCTACTGAGATTTATTAGTGGTCTGTGTTATTAATTTATACAAGTGCTGTTTCGTTTTATTACATGTGTTTAGTGCGTTTCCGAAATCTTCGTGGAATAAAGTTTTATTTTTTATCATGCTTGTTGGATTATATTCACGTACACCCACCGAACGATTTTATTACTAGTACATCGACATCAGTGATGTTCGAAATTGTAGTCAAATCTTAAGTTTATGAACACATCGGATTATGAACAAGGCAGTTAACGCAAGTATTATAGTACAAGGCTTAGCACTCTGTTTTGACTTACAAAAACGCAAGCTGAAGAAAAGTCATATTATATAGCATTGAGAAATAATTCACATTAATGTTGATAACAAATTATACGGAAATATTTTTTTAGTTCAGCAGATATTCAGGTTGTGTGAAGCAGAGTCGAGTGAAGTGAGTCAGAGTCGATAGCATAAAAAAATCTTCTCTCAAACAATATTTTAATTCTCCCTCGTTATACTCTTAAAGACTTATCTGTCCTGTGTAAATGCATAGTAAACAACTATTTAGTTTTATTCTAAATTTTATCTGTTAAATAATCGTTTCTATGATTCATTAAATGGTTTATATTGATCTTCTGCTAAGAACTTGTTTAGAAAACACATTGTAAATCTTTAAATACCCTATCACATGGAGTCCAATAACGTATTATTACATTTATATCTTTTGTTTAATTTCCTATTTTAAAATATTTTCCAAATTAATTTCCTCCATACTTTTACAAGCAAAACAACTTATCTCATTTTTTTTTTGAAATTTCAAAGAGGAAATTGAACTGACTTTTTCGTAACCAATAACGAATATTTCTGAATTTTTTAACCTGGAATGTATATGAGACCGCATATTCCAAACAGAGGGGAACAACAATTAAAAAATATTTTTTGATTAGTTATGAAAAATTCGGTTCTTTCTTCATGCTGCAAATTTCAAAAGAGGAAAAAATGAGATAGGTGGGGTTGCTTGTTAAGTGATGATTTGACGGTTCATCTAAATTTTATAATTAGTTATCTTCCCATCTCAAAATTTTAAATCAGATTGCGAAAGATTAGAACAGGTTCTTAAAATTTGGATTTCTGTGAATTTATTTATTACAGTCAATGAAAAATCTTAGTGTATGTATGAAAAATTTCAAAGTCAGAATCCCTAAGTCGAAGACAAATACATCCAGCGTATTGAAATATACTTCATCCTCTTCATCACCTAACACATATAAAACTGTCGAAATCCTGGCTGTTAAAAATTCATTTCATTTTCATTTCTTTCGTTGTCGTTTCTTTACATCTTCCAAACAGTGTCATAATGAGCCAAGATAGATAAAAGAGCATAAGGTTGTCCTTCTTTTAGCATATGTCGGATCAAAGGCAGTACTCAGGAGTTCTTCAAACCGAGTCAAATCCAGGATAAGAATGAAAGATAGGAAAAGTTTTCCTTGATGAGATCTTAAAATGAGACATCAAATTCGTCCTTCAGAATACAACGTTTTCCATATTTCAAGGTAAATGGCGCCCTGATGAGCAATCCCTTTCTTTAAACAAAAACTAGAAGCCCACTTTTTTATCAGTCCTGAAATGACCATAGTTGCATTTAAGCAACCAACCCAATTATGTCTTCTAAGATCTTCAGAATAAGACTGAAGCTTTAATGCCTGTTGTGGTCAAAAGGATAGATACTGAAAATTTTATTAAATCACTTTACAACATATAGATGGCAACCTGAGTGTTGATAAAAAATTATGTTTTTCACTTGAGGCTGCATATTTTTTGCTTTGTTTGTACGCTTGAGAATACCATATTTTATTCTACAATGTTGTAGGAAATTCCTTATCCATATTATTATTTATAAGAATTAGTCTGTGTTTGACATTATGGAATTTTATCAAGGAAATTTTTTTCTGAAATAAAGCCTAGTGTTGTCTGTTGGTAACAAACTGTTTTTTTATCCATAAACCATACTTAAAACAAAATAGGACTTTTTAAAGTATTTTCCTCATGTGTTATTCAAGAAATGAAAGTTAAAAATCATTTTAAAATCAATTTTTTTAAAAAAAATCGGGCTTTTAATGGTTAATAGACGTGAAAGAGAGGAGTAATACTTTGTTCTATAGATGAAGGATATAGATGAAGGAAACAAAAGAAAACTTGGTTTTTCTCGGACTAGAAACTGACTCTGTAATCAGGGAGATTACTATTTGGTAGTGCTGTTTGTTTAATCAAATGACTTCTACCTGTTTGAGATCAAACTAAGCAAATCACCCAAATTTCTTTGATCTAAATTGGCTTTTAAAAGTTGGTGATGGTGTTTCAAAGATTCGATGAGCCTGAGTTTTAGGAGTAACAGTTTTACTTGAAAAGCATGCTAGTGAATTAATGATGGATGAGTTAAAATTACATTCCTTACATCAGTTGCCTTGTTTGTATTTTGAAACAATCTTTGACTTTGACAGAATTTTAAAATAAGTTTCTTTATTTGGCTTAGATACTGCTAAGTTTTCCTTTGTGGGTCTCTGTTTACACTGTTTTAATTGAAAATGAGTTATTACGGATATATTTGTACTATTTCTTTCTATTGAAGACGTAAACTTCATGGGAGCCAAATTTTGCTTATTTGTCTGCAAAAAATATATTTTTAAATTTTCACAAAATAATTATTAGCATAATATAGCATAATTAGCATGTGTATAATGTTTATAGTTACAGAATACTCAATAAGATGAAATCCATGTGATATTGCTTTAATTTTCAGATGTGAAAAAAAATGAAAATTTCTTAAATAGGAAAATTTTCTGTAGGATACTTCGATCCAAAACATATAGAATGCATTCATGAAATTATTAAAAATATCAGATTTTTATCTTTACATAGCAATAATTTGAATTGGCAGCTTTTTAACTTTTAAAGTACTTTATATTTTAATAAGCCTCAAATTACTTTGTAAATCAAATCACTCCTTTCATAAATGTCAACTGGCTTTTAGTTTGAGATACATGCATATTGATGATTTATATCTTTGTATACGGAAAAAGGAAGTCCCATGATGTTAGCAACCACTTCCTTCCTTGAAAACTACCTAAATATGTAGCTTATGAATATTTGTAAAAGTAATATAATTGTGTTAAATGACAGTTTGCTGTAAATCGAAATACAGTTAACGGGTTTAAAATGCTTGAATGTATGTGATGAAAAGCACAATGAAGATAATAAGAAGAAATGGGATCAAAGTCCTGATATGTTTGCTAAAGCTCTGAAAACTTTAACTGGTAGAGGAAGAATATATTAAGATCATGAGAAGAGATGGGATCGAAGTCCTGACATGTTTGCTAAAGCTCTTTAAACTTTGACTGGCAGAGGAAGAATATATTGGGAAGTAATATTAGTTCACATTTTAATTACTGTATTGTATATGAATTTTATTTCTTTAATTACGATGAATAAAATTTTCATTTAAATGTTTGCGGCTATGCCTAAGCATTTGCGTTTCATTTTTTATGCAATCCTGAATTATGAAATAAATTGAGTCAATGTGCTATCTGCTGTTACAAACATTCATTAGTTATCTCATCCATTTGTCATTTCCTTAATAATACCTCGCAATAAAATATTCTTAGATCATTTACCTATTTAATTCCTACCATTCAAACATGCTTTAAACATTTTATTGAATTTTTTTGTTTCATAATAGTGATTACCATATGATATTTTGTATGTAATACTCATGTTTGAAACTGAATTGTCTATGTATATACTTAGTAAACTTCATGAATTTTTATATAAGTGAATTTATATATAAGAAATTTCATTGTAAAAAGTATATGAAATATTTGCTCCGAATCACTAATAAATAAAGAAGAATTAAATTTCATATTTATTTTAAAGCAATTCCTTAAATTTTATTGCAATATTTTGAAAACAAACTACAAAAATATACTACTACTCTTCTTTCATCAATGTTGCTTCAACGATAGAGTGCTATAATTTGTCTGCCCAGAAATAGAAAAACTTTTAGTTGGATTTTCCTTACATGACTGCTCTATGTCTTTAAGTCCTCGTATTCAAAGTTTTGGGAAATGTTTAAATGCTTGATTAAGAGAAGTATATGGTAAGTTTAGAGCTGTGAGTGGTGATACAAGGAATCAGTACGGTAGTAGTTATTAAATATTGGTAAATTATTAAAGAACCATAATAAATAAAGGTATTTTATGCATTTTTAATCGCAAATCTATTTTTATTGAAGAATCAAATACATATATCCAAGAATTCTCTTACACTGAAATATGAATAGCTTTGGAAAATAAGAATATTTTAGAGTTTAAGTACTCTCAATGATAATAATTGCGAAATTAACGAGTTTTTTTAAAATTTGTCTTTCTGAAAGCCGTACACACAAGAAGGATTCTGAAAATACAGAAACTCACCAAATAAAAAAAATATTATTTTGCAATTTTGGAACTGCATGTTTAGATGCAGCAAATTGTATAATTTCATTATAAGAAAGATTTCAAAATCGCTAAAATATATTATTTTATGTGAATAGTAAGTTTAAAAATTAAAAAAGAGAGGATTTTAAGTTACCCATTATAAACAAATAAAAGCAATTTTGTTTTTAGAATATATAAGATGGAAAGCATTCGTTTACATTTCTAATAATAAAAAATTATAAGATTAAAATTTTTGCATTCTGAAACATGCAATCAAAACTTTTCCCTGAGGCAACAAATTATTAATAAATGCACTTAAAACCAGATACTAACAATTCTTTTAGAAATTTTAATGACTCCCTTTCCTAACATGAACGGGAGATCATTATATTTTTCCTCACCAATAAGCTTTTAGGATAATATTTCTTCCAAAAGAAACAAACTAAAAAAAACCGCAAATACATTTTAGTTCTCTAGTATTTTACGAAGAATAACTACTCATTCCATTTAAGCAGATGGAGTTACATATCATACCCTGTAGAAAAAAATAATTACTGATACACAAAGCTTGAATCCAACAATAATTGTAATTACACTCTCAAAATTCTCTTATGTACAGTTAAAAAGATTTTAATTGTTGTGTACTTTCATCCTTCATGAAATCAAAAACACATACTCTTAACTGATATTCTTTTAGAAAAGAAAATTATTCTTAACCTGTATTTAGCATGAGTTCTTTCATCATATAATTGCTTGGAGACGTTTAATTTCAAACATCCAGTTAAATGTATATCTTGTTTGGAATAAATTGTGTTTATTTAAATCCAAGGAAAATAAATTTCAAGCAATTAAAATGAGCAAATTAGCACAATTATAACGTACCAGAAAGGTTTTGCAAACATTGGTATGAACATTTAAAAACTTAATTATTTCGGTTTACAAGTATAGTTAATCCCCATTTTAGAGAATTTTTTTAAGATTATAAGCTCATATTTAACACAGGCAATGCATATCAAAATTCTCAATTTAAAATGTTGACGTCATTAAACGAAACTATTATAATGTAATATGTTTTGAAATGCTGAAAAGATTGAAATTATGTTATTGGAAATGTAATACTGCCATTCTTAGTTAGAGAAGCCTGCTTTCCAGAATTTTTTGTTAAAAATAATTAGTGTCTTGGATGTAAATACTTGTTTTATAAGAAAGAATCTTTTGCGATAATTTTAAGAATCTTAATCTGAATTATAATTTAACATGTTATACATTTATATGCCTGTTATACATTTTTTACATGACTAACATTTTGATAAATGTATTTATTTTGGAATTTAAGTATCAAATGTACTAAAGTTTCTATTCATTGCTTTGTGAATAATGAAATTATTATTTAAATCTGTTTGATTTATTATTCATGTTCTTTGTCACTTCTAAATCATTTTAAATTAACATTCATATTTATTGAAAAAGTAACACTGCTCTACCTACTACTAATTTCAATATAAAAGTAATATTTTCATACTTAAACTACAGGCCTAAATAATTAATTTTATAATATAGTGGATGTAGAAAATTTCTTTAAAAAGAAAAATTACTGATATGATTTTCTTGGAATTTAAAACTATAACCTGAAATAGAATTACATTATTCTTTCTTATGATACCTGTTAAAATTATTTTTTGAATTATCTTTTTATGTTTTGTAAATGATTTCTATATTTCAGACTTCTTTTTGTCTGTGCACACTGTTGTTCTGACACATATCGTGAAAATCTTTTTCTCTCAAAATTTGCGCATATAAGTCTAAGTTTTTAAAAGAATCTGACATATAATCATCGAAATTAAGAAAATTTTATTACTCGATAACAGAAATTGAAAATTACCTCAAATTCCATCCCTTTACTCTACTGATAGAACATTCATAAGCTACTTTACATGAAGCATATAAAGATCCGATAATGCATTTCTTCATATACGTATGGGGTTCCTAACTATAAAGAATTAAATAACCAGTGATCTTCATATATTTTATTTCTGAAAAAAATAAATTTAGAAATATATTTGAATCAAAATACACATCACCATACTAGACAACCTTTCATTTAAATATTGTTTAAATGCAATTTAATTTTTAAGTAATGGTGCTTATTTAATAATATCCATAGCAAAAATATTATAATCATTTATATATTCAAATTCTATCAGTGAATAAATTGTATTCAATTTCATTTCCTTCTTTTCGAGCATATAATTTTATTTTACGAAGATCATAATGAGTTATGATTGAAACTTTTCACTAATAAACTTATTCTGAATGGAACTCACAGCTATTTGTTTTGACTTAGCAGCACAGCACTTAACCAAGGGTTTCTGCATTTGATGTTGATGATAAAGTTCAGATTTAACAATCAAGAAAACTGTATTTTAATGCATAAAATGTACAAAAAATATATAATTTTGATAGATGTTGCACTTAAACGAGTACAGTGTCAATCAGAACAATTTATGTGTATCGAATATTTGAAAAATAATAAAACCCCACAAAAAATTTCACAAGGCAACAAAAAGTAAGAAAATCATAGTTTTAAAACGTGTTTTTCAGATTTACGTCATATTATAAAAATATGCATAAGATAAATAAAAATATAGTAAATTAAGTCATTTGTGAAGTATTAGTTTGTTATATATACGGCACAGTTACGATTTCAAACCATTTAAACCTGTACTGCTACAAGCAAAAGTATCTTCGATACGTTATACAGTACCATGTTTTTCAGACCAGATGAAAAATAGTGGCATCACTGAAAACAAAAACAAACCACAAAGGAGACATAAGCAATAACTCTGGCAAACAAAGTGAAGATCTTGAAAATCCTATCAAGATTTAAGCTCTCTCCAAAATAAAAATACTTCATTGACCTGCAATATGCAATTTAAATTCCTCCAACTCAACTGCAAGCCATACAATCAAAAAACAGAACACCCTTCCATTAAAACAATTATCAAACCATTCTGGCGAAATAAATCTTTACAGTCGCATCTCTAACTTTAAAAGCCAGTTTAGATCAAAGAAAGTTCAGAAAACCGTCTTAATCCAATCCCATATAGTTAAAGGTGAATTGATGAAAACAAAAACATGAGAGTGAACAGGAGTAACAGTCTTCCTGATAAATTGGTCGTTGATTAGTCAGTGTTTTACTCGATAAAAACAAAGTCTTCCTGCAACTCCCATGAGAAACATCCTCCTTTAAGAAGTAAAACACCCTCCATCTCTTTTAGGTCCACTTATAAAATGCTGGAGCCATAGTCTTCGAAGCTAAAAAAATGGAGATTGCTCATTGGGGCATCGTTTGCCTTGAGATATGGGCAACCGAAGTATTCAGAGGGACGAACGCGATGTCTCAGCTTTAGATCTCATCGAAGAAAAGTCCTGCTTCTTTTCATTCTTCTCTGAACGTGACTTGAGTTGACGAACACTTAGTTCTTTATTTTGGTCGTCAGATGCAAACAGAGGGAATTTTTTTTAAATCGTTCTCTTCCCTTAAGGTATAAATTTGCTGCTCGGGAGATTCAAATAAATGACTCAGAAAGGGATTTATTTTCCCTTGAACTATAGTATTATGCATTATGTTATTTTTGTTGAATTAATTTGTGTTCTTTCTTTTCAAATTAAATTTATTTTGGAGTGAGAAACAATTATTGTTTCTGTGAAGATTCCTGTAACTTTAAGAGCCTTTTTATTATTTTAATTAGTCAGATAAATCCACATTCAAAGTCTGTGCTTAAATTTTGATATTTAACTAAAAGTTATGTTTTTTTGTCTGATAACATTAACTCGAAAATGGGTTTCGGAAATTTAGTGGTGAGGTAGACACTTTAAATAAGATAATTTAAAATGAAAATCTGATTATAACATTGCATATTTCATTTATTATATCTGAAAATGTTCTGAAATAAACTTTACAAAGTTAAGAAAAAGTACAAAATATTTAAATTTTACACAAAAATCATATAAATGTTTTATTTTGCTAAAATGTACAACTTTCTTACACAAAAATGAATGCATTCAAATGGATATGAATGTCGAAACTCGGTCCTACTAAATTTCTTATGGGAATATTCAACAACAAAATTTGATTGATTTTTAAGCGTAAATTCTACGTTATTTTCAATAAAAATTTTAAAATATAAACACAGGTGTTTTCAAAAAAAGTTACACTTTTCTGACAGAAGTACCTACCAGTTTCCACTAATTAATCATCTAAAATATTTTGCTTAAAAAGCATGACATTCTTAATTAAGTATAGAATGATGAATGACTATATTTTTGAATGGAAATATTTAAATTTTCATATTTGCAGAATTTATCTCAATTATTCATCTAAAAGCAAGCTGATTTTTTTCATAGGCACATTCTTTTTTAATTATCTCTCTTTTTCCCTCACCAGTTAAGAACTGTGGATATTGTTTACTTCAAACAATAACTGGGTTTTTATGTAAAATTTATTTTAATTTAGAAATTTTAAAGGTTCTTTTGAATTCAATATCCAGCTGACTTCGTTTTAATTTCTCATGAGGCTAGTAAGAAAATGGAACATTTAATGTCTTTTTCAAAGACTTTCTTGAAAAAAAATACAAACAAACACTTTTTTCAAGTTAATTAAATCTTTTTTTCTCCTCTTTTTTTCAGAAAGTAGTTTAACATCAACTAGAGATAAGTTATGCAACAACGTATATTTAAACTTATTTTTATGACTAAAATAATACAATTAAAAGTAACAGTGGATTTGAAATGTTATTTCGAGTAATATAATGTTATGAAATTAAAGAATGATTTCAAAGCTTATTCCTATTGGATTTAAAATTAATAAAAGTATCCAATTTAAAAAAATATAACACTCGAGAATTAAAAAGATAAGATTATATTTATGGTTTCTCTGAGTTCTAAAATTGTTTATTTTTTCTTCATTTATATTTTAATAGTATCTAATGTCACAATTTTGAAATAATGATCAAATCATTATGTTAGAATGATTGTTTGACATTATCATGGATTTTAGCAATACGATGAAAACTGTAATTTTTAGGATAATATTTTTCAATTAAGAAAACAACGTAAATATAAATCTGAATATTGATGCTTTTCAAATTATTAATACTTTTGAGATTACTAAATTTCTAAATATGTATTTAAAACAAATAATTTTGCAGAATTTTTTTTCCTTCAACCCAAATAAAGTTTTAAACAATACCTGATATTTCAGGACAGACTATGCAGGAATGGAGATGCACAGTATATTTAGTATTTCCTAAGTTTAAAAGTTAAAAGTCTTTTTTCGAAACTTTAGTCAAAATAACATTTGAAATATTAAAGTGGTACATTTAGCTAAATAAAAATTAATTTTGCGAAATATTAGAGAACAGTAATATTTGCTCAGAGTACGTATGTCCCCCATTTTCTCTTCCTTTTTTCTACAAATGTTTTTTTTCTTAGAAAAGACATATCAGTTCCAAATTAAAGAATACACATGCAAGAAATGCAAAAAAGAGAAAAAATACTTTTAGATGACTATTTTGAATTTTTTTTACAGAAAGTTTTAAAAAAATTATGAAAAAATCACAAAATTTTACATATACTTCTTATAAATGCTTACCACAGGCCCAATTATGGCCTTTTTTACCGTATTTTTGGTTAGTTTTGTCCCTATTTCTTCCACAATATTTGCATCTACCTTTATTACTCATTGACGTTGTTGTGTTTTGGTTCTGTACCGTTGATTCCTAACATAAGATTTTCTGTTCTTTTAATTCCATCAAAGTATCTGCATAAAATTCGAAGTATAATAAATATAAAACTGAAATTTTTGATGGCATCAAGACTTTTCATATTCTTATCAATATTATTGTGTTTGAAAATTACAAAAGCGTTAATAGTAGACTTGTTTCAGAGATTGGAAAAAAGAACCATAATCCAACGACAAGTATTTCTCGATACATCATCTCTCTGCATATCTGATCAAGAATATCAACTCCTATTGTCATGTAACAAAATACAACACTTTCAGGGCTTTTTTTGTTATCGACACTGTTGACTGACCTGTCGTCAATAGAAACTGAAAAGTTCATGGTAAATATTTATGATACAAGCGTAAACAAATATTCAAGGATTTATTTCTTGATTCTTATAAAGAGAAAATTCTTCGAATAATTCCCTTATATTTAAATTAATTACATCTACATAAGTTAGTTTAGATCTCTGTTAAAAGTTTTTTGGAAATTCGGATCTAGAACACCAATTATCCGCTGTTAATCTCTAGTTCTACTATTTTTTTGGAATGAAATTCACTGAAATTTAATAAATAGTTAAAAAATATTAAATATTAAACGAAGCTAAGTGCCAGAATTTCACACTGGAAGCATTATAAGTTGTTAAGAAAGTAAAAATTATTACGGAACCAGCAAAAGAAGAAGAAAGACCAACCGCAAATTCTTATTACACATTTAGGGGCGCGGGGTACACCTGACCCCCATGTGTCGTTTCGTTCTATTGTCTCCTGTGCTCTAGCCTTTTGAACTTGAATGACTGTGCGATATTGTTCCTGAGTATTTCAAGGTCAGACACGGTAAGTTTGATCTCTAAACAATGAATGGAATTTAAAGCGAAGCATTTCGTAACCTAATGGGGGACACCTTTACCCCGCGCGACTAACGGTTAAAAAGTTACAGAAATTTCTTTGAGATTAAAATATGAAATAAAATCATGTAAGTTCTATAGGAAAAATCTGTGTCTCTTGTTTATCATCCTTATAATTAATTGATGAATGGGTTGTAAATCGACCTTCTAGAAATAATATATTTTTCTTCTCATCATTTTAAATAATTTCATCAGTCAGTTTTCAACGCGAATTTATGTCTTGATACAGTTATCATGGTAGACATCTGACCCCAGGCTATAAATACTAGATATGACCCAAAACAAATAACGTTTAGTTTGAAAACGGAACATTCAAAAATCAAATTAATTTGATTACTTGCCGAAGCACATACAAAAAATTTCCTAGGGTCTCAAACAAGCCAGTAGGATAGAGTAGAGAAGAGCTAATGTTCTTTTCAGGACACGGGCCTTTCTCTTCATATCTTTTTCGCTTCAGTCTTCGAACACATGATAACTTCTCATACGGAGAAAAAAGAAAATCAATGCACTATGCCACAAAATATACAATAACCGCCTCTTGGCATTTCCAAACGCTTACACTGCAAAATAAACTACAGTGGTTAAAAAAAAATTCTTACATACGAGGGTAAGTCATAAAGTAAGTCACAGAAGATAAGAATAAAATAATTTACTATGATAATCACTTGGAAACAATTTTATTTTTCAACCATCTCCACCACTGTTGATGCACTTATCCCATCGTTTTATCAGCTCCCCAATTCCAGTTGCTTAAAATTCTTCGGGTTGCTGTCTCATCCACAGTAGGACTTCGTGTTGAACGTAGTCCTACTGTGGATGAAATAACAGATGAGATGATGACTTCCTATTGAACGTAGTCATCATCTCATTGTCATCGTCGTCAGCAGATAAAAATCGCTTGGAGATAAGTCTGGGCTGTAAGGTGGATACTATAGAACTGACGAACCAGACTTACCCTCAAGCGATTTTCATCTGTTTGGTCCACTAAAACAACATCTTGGAGGCAAGCACTTTGTAGACGATGGCAACTTTCAACACGAAGTTCTACTGTGGATGAGACAGCAATGCAAAGAATTGTATGCAGCTGGAATTGGGGCGCTGATAAAATGGTAGGAAAAGTAAATCAACCTTGGTAGAAATTATGTTGAAAAATAAAATTTTTTCTAAGTGATTATCATGGTAAATTATTTTTTTCTTATCTTTTGTGACTTTCTTAATGACTTACCCTCGTATAACTTGTCAAGACCCCTATTTCGACTCTTAATAAGCTCCAGGCTGCGGTGGTCTAGTGGTAAGGTCTCGGCTTCGGGGCGGGAGGGTTCGAAACTCGATTCCACTGAAAATCCGCCGCGTATGGGGCCTGTTGCACGTTAAATCAGACGTAGTGGCCACATGTCCTGACATTGGTGTGGCGTGTAAGTTTAGAGAGGGGGTGCCAGTTCAGGCGTCGTCCTCGTCATCTGACCGCGGTTCAAAATTACGAGGTCCGTCCCAAAATAGCCCTCGTGTTGCTTCAAAACGGGACGTTAATAAAACTAAACTAAACTAAGCTTAATGAGCTTCATGTGTGACGTGAATGATGGCATTGTAGAGGAAATTCATTAAGCATGGATCCTCTTGGACTGACACACAAATCTTATAACTTTTATTTTAATCTGTATGTCTTTTATTTCTATGTATATATTTTTGTCATATTGTTTCGTTTTTCGTGTTCCTCTTGTCCAGTGTATGTTTTGTTTTTTTCTTTATCGTTTGTTTTTGTACTTGTTATATGTATTTTCATTTTAAAAAAATAAAATTCACCTCCATCCATCCAACCAACCGGAAAGAGGCCAAATGGCTCTAAACACGGGGATGCCGATGGTGGAATGTAATGTAATGTAAAATGTGAATATTGTGTAAAAAATGCACATAATATGACGTTATTAAATAATGATATTTAATTTTAATAATGATATTTAATTTTAATAATGATTTAAGATTTCTTCGAATGTTCTGTAGAAATTGACTTTCAACAATGACTAAATCTATAATCCAGAAATAAGTCTTCAATATTCGCTCTCATAAATTTTGTAATCTGGCAGTCCAAGAAATGTTTATAAAATTTCTGACCGCAATCGCTCCTCAAGAAAATGTAATTTTAAGTAACATGTAGTATTCTGTTTAATAGACTTTCACATTAAAAGGAAAATGGCAACAATGATTACGCTGATGGGTACTTTGGCGAAAATATATTTAATTAACTAACGACTAATATGACTTTGAAGCTCAGTTTATCTTCTGAATGAAGCAAGTAATTAGAAAAAACATAATTATTTGACTTGTGAAAAGAAGTACTAAAAATAAAATGATAAAAAATATCTAAGATAGAATATCGAATTATAATTTTTTCGAACAGAAATTCGCATTACTTTTATTTAAGAATAGTTATATTAGCATTTATATATATTTATGCTTCATTCACATATAAAGCTCATATGATGTAATAAATGTTCAACATAGTAATTTCTAGCAAAAGAAAATTATGATTTTTGTCCGTTACAGTAAGCTAAGTTATAGTTACTAAACTACTTCTTCCATGGTTACTTGAGAGTCAACTTTGGAAACAAACATAATCACAGAGCATTAAATCCTGGAAATACGAAGGATGGTACAGCATATTCGATCTAGTACCTATGTTATTTCGGTCGTAATTTTACGGTTGCCACTATTAAATTTCTAATCTTCGCACAATCCTACATTTAAAAATTCTGAAATTTATCGATTGTACAATATTAAAACCCGCGTAAGTAGTTTCATATCTAAATTAACAAATAATTTAATTTTCGAACTAATGTTTTGTGGAAATCAATCATAAAGAGAAAAACAACAAAGATAGGGGATTAAACATATTTTAACCCCCAATACCTATTCGAAACCAGTAGATCTATTTCAACCTCAAAATAAAAATACAAGATAAATAAAACACTCAGTATCGACTGTGAAATTGTTACTGTATAGCTGAGGACACTCGGAAGAAAAATCTTTAATACAAAGAAAAGAGAAAGAAAAGCTCAATGGTGCGAATTTAGGTGTTTTTTCCTCTTTGTTGTCAGGTCGTAAAAATTGGTATTTTATTGTCTCATCATAAAAACGAATTGACGGGAAGAAATGTGAAAACAAATGTCTCCAGAAATAAAGCGGGAGCTATTTCATGGAGGTTTTTATTTTTTCTATACTTTTAAAGCGATGAATAACGATTTCTATACGACTACTGAGAATTGTCTCAACAGTTATTCTCCGCTTTATTTATTTTCGTTTCAGATGATACAAAATAAAAAAGAAATGAAAAGTTTCTTCATTGTAGAAATTATTTGTTACTAGAAACAAAATGAAGCAATAAAACCAAGATTCTCAAATATCAAACGTTTGAGGTGGTTTGTCACAAATATTCTGCTCCACATTTTAATTTGTATCAAAGAAAATGCCAAAAGATTATCATTGATATTACTTACTTACTAAATTTTGTTTGAATTTTATACTATGAAAGTATCTGGGATATATTTCGGATGTTATCACTTGGTCTTTACTGTAATAATTTGAACATTAAAAATCAATTTTCACCTTTTATTTGTTATTATAAAGCAATGGATATGCATTTATATGCCAGTACTAAACCCTTTCTACGAAGAAAATTTTAAAAGATTATTTTTGAAGGATTTGCTTTGATACGAATCAAAATATTCATGGTCAAAAAACCTTTCTCAATTGCGATATCTGTAGAAATAAAATCCAAAAGACCATCAATAACATTTCTTTTTTTTTAATTCACTTGTTTTCTGGATGTACTGAATAATTAAAATTCTATCTTCACTGATATAATTTAACCTCCAATTTCCTTGACGTTAGGACACAATTATACCCGCTAAAAGTATTATAACAAAATGCATAGTTGTAACGAAGACAAAGGGTTAGTAATGTCTGAGTCTTGACACAACTAAACAAAGAATGACAGAGAAAGCAAGAAATATCATTTATGAATTTTACATGTTTGTGAACGAATTACAGAAACTGCCCAAATGCACGGCAATGAACATTGACATAAACTTCACACCATCATCTTAATCAGAGACATTCATTGGGGAAAACACCAAAAATTCCTCATATAACAGCTGTAGCTACAGATATCCTAGAAAAATATTCTCATCAGGTAGGTGATGCTTTCTTTAATAGATAAACAAGAAGTAAAGGCATGAGAGATCGGGTGACCATGTCAGCTACCATATTTAATTGCCTCAAATGCGAAACGTTTTGAAGTATTTCAAATCTTAATCTACAACCATACATTGTGAAGTGAATTTCTACTAACTTAGTGTGTTCAGACTCTCCTTAAATTTTGAACTAAGACTTTTGAAACACCCTGTATGAATACATCTGTGTTAGTATCTAATCTATTAACGAATAAAGGAGAAATCTGACGAGTAATATTCACATCTTCCGTTGTTTCTTATTTCGAATTGGAATGGATGCACATTTGTATTATTCTCTCTTAAAACAACATTCATATCTCAAGTAAACGGGTTATTTTCAATTTTTTTTTAAAATAAAGTTCATTATTTCGTCTGTTTTTGTAGTAATATTTCGTAAATATATTTAATAATTCGTAATGATATATAATAATTGCGATAAAATTTGATTTCTCCTCTTGCACAGCAGGGTATCAAAACATTTAAAGATAAAACTGATGAGAGATTTGAGAGGATTATTTTATTCAAAGTATTTTCTGTTCTGGACTTCATTGCATGATCAACATCCTGCAGGGCAAACGTGAAAACAGAAGATCCTTGTTTTTAAAGAACTATATCTAATTTCCTCTTATGGGCCCAGGAACTACTGACAAAGACGAACTAGCCAAGTGCTTAATAAATCCGCAACGCATGGAGGACGAGTGTCCTTCCTAGCAGCTAACAGGATTATATCCAATTAAAGAATGCCGATTGTTAATGGCCATCACTTTAATTATTCAATCGATTCCTGCAAGGATTGAGAAGCTGCTACAATCTATTTCCCTTCTGGCGCTTTTATAATATATAGAGGCACTTATTTAAAGCCCGGATGGAAGGATTTCATAGCCTCATAAAAATTGATTTTTTAAGATATATGCAAGAGTGTTTAGTCAAGAGTGTTTAGTATATGATTAAGACGAAAAGACAACAGGCAATTTTTTTGACGAATTTACTCCAATGGTATAAATTAATAATTATGTTTGAAATTAGAACATAATAAATATTACCTTCGAGATTTGATTTTAAAATGACTTAACATTTTAAGCAAATTTTTATATAATAAATGAAATATATTGAATTCGAAATATATTTATGAAAATATGTTTATATGCCGTAATTTTTTATTTTTTCCTTTTCTTCTGAACTTTTGACACTATATCCAGCCCTGCAAGATGCCAATTCTAATTTGTGAAAATTAATACGTGCATGTATCTATTTATGAATTTCATTCCGATCTGGTCAATACGATTGCCTGTCTGGAATTTTTTAAATTCACTAACAGTCATATAGTTATTTTAATATATGTCAGGCCTTCCTGCATTTATTTAATTCAAAGATCTTTTCTGCCTCCTGAATTGTGTGAATATTATGACTTGAAAGATCTTACATATGAAGTTATCAATAACTTTCATCGTTGCCTATCGATACTGATATTTCCAATTTTTGTAGAAAATTTAATTAATAGGTGTTATAAATAAATGATGCCCAAAAGTTATTTCCGATTTCTTCTATTTTATTTCTTTATAATGTAGGAATATTAAGAGAAAAACTAAATTTTGTTAATTAATTGCATGTAACATATATATTTTTAAAATGAATGAAATATGTTCATTTTAAATTTAGCATTTAAATATATCTATGTTTCTACATTAAAAATATTGCATTTTGAGATTTTGTGTACCACATTGTTATTAAGATACCTTTAAAATCTTATTTAGCCTTGTTTCGAAGGAAATTAATTATAATGGTTTGGATTATAAAATATTACGGCATTTGATTCAGTTCGTTGTATTTTTAAACATCGCATTCAGAACATCTCTGTATGTCTTATAATATCTGATTAAATGCTTTGATGGCA
>BGPR01031766.1:0-17855 GCA_013235015.1 Araneus ventricosus | reverse complement strand
AATTATTTCTATAAAATGCTATGATTTCTGATTTAGAATTTTATAGATATTACCAACTGTTCATTTACTGTAAAACTACTTTGATTTAGTATACATAATGGTATATACTATATGGAAAATCTTTTACCTTTACTATATCTGTGGTACAGAGCCGGCCCCAGGGGTGTGCAGCCTGTGGCGTGGCACAGGGCACCAATTCCAAGTCATAAATTCGAAAATTTGGGTGTGTTATTTAGCTGCTGACTAGAACACAGTAGAAATCTTTTACTATAATTAAATCATTTACTACAGTTAAATCTTATAGTATAGTAAGTATAGTATAGAAGTATAGTTGATATTTATAGTTTGCCTTTTAGCATATGTACCAATATACAATATATATGGAGGGGGGGGGGGCGACCGGGAAAACACTGAAACCGGCTCTGCCATAATATACCACATAAATATCTATTGGGTACCAGTGCATGAAAATCATAAGATTGTCAATGTGAGTCTTAAATGCAGTGTTTGTCATACAAAGCATTGAAATTTTTATTCACTAGAATCATTGGCTACAAGTTTTGAACTTGTTTGTACACAGGTATGATACGGCATGATACAGATTTAAACTTATTTAACATTACTAAAAAATTTGTCTTGGCATTGTTATTCATATTATTTTCTTAGTTTGCTTGCACTTGTAGGTTTAGAATTCTTTGTAAGCTTGTGTGATTCCATATAGATCATGTTCTGGTGTTTAAATATTCCTAAACTGCTTCTCTAGAATTCAGAATGAATGCCTTGTTCAGTGCTACTCTCCCCCCAAAAGCTATGGAATTGGCAAAATTGGCTGTGCGAGAAGAAGCCTTATATATTGGATTGCAACCAAACATACCGGCAACTGTTGAAGGCTTGAAACAGGTATAATTGTAATTAATTATTAACTTCATTAGCAGAAATTTATCAGTTGTAATATTTGCTGAGTTTCAATCTCAATGTGTAAAATAATTATTTAGAGATGTCATCATTTTTAAAAAATCATCAAAATGCCCTCCTAGTGAAACCATAATTTTTAAAAATGTTTTATTGATTTTTAACCTACTTACTGCCAATTACAGGCATGAAAGACTTCCGCTTTTAAGCGGAAATCCGCTTTTTTGAATGTCTTTCAGGCTGTTTCTGAGATCAATGCAAAACCGTCGAGAAATCGTGACCGAAAAATGTGGGGGGTGGGGTGAAAGCAATGTCTGAATCCGAAACGAACGCCATTTTTTCTCCGTCACAAAGTAAACAGAGTTGCATTCTCTGGGGTTTACGTGCCGTATCTATCACCTCAAGTGATTGGCACACAGCGTAATGGAGGAAGGCGGAAATTCTCCTGTATAGCCGAATGACAACCGCTCTACGAGTAGGTCACGCCTTGCTGTTGAAATCGCACGTCAGTGAGCTGCTATCGCCGATGTTGAATCACGGGTTGAATGTTAACGGTTGTTATGCAAAGAACTTCTACTACTACTATCATTTGTCTTGTGTTTGACGGATCGCACATGTGATGCTGTATGTTTAGTGTTACGTTCGTCAATTGTGAAGATCAGCGTTTGTGAGTGTGACCGAGAACCAAAATGGAGATTAACTTAAACGATGAACATAAAGTTCGTTCCATAGATGCGAACGAAAAAAATAAATTTAAATTCGAGTGGTTGAATAAATCTATGAAAATTAAACTGCCGGCGAAAGGTAACGATACGAACGTGGAAGAGATAGCAGTAAAAGTAGGAAATTCGATCAAGAACATCGAAATAAGTGGAACTGTAAATTGCCAGCTTTGCTCTAATACTGATACATTTATTACCAAGCATTCTAAGCTTGAGAGATTATTTCATATTTATGTCCTTAATTTAATGCTTTTTAAAAAAGGATTGCAATTATTAAACAATCTTTAAGTTGCTGAACTCAAACATTATTCAAAATAAGTTAGTATACATGCATGAAGATTGTATGTTGGAATTTTTAACAACAGATCATAAACCTAAAATTATTAACTTACGTGAGATGAAGAAATCATTTCCTATATTTTAAATACAGAATATAGCAGCTGTTCTAGAATATATTCAGATGTTGAAGCAGCACCAAAAAAATTTCACTATCTTAAGGAATTTATTAATTGCACAATATTTCAAAATTTTCAAAACATAAAATTGTATAATATGTCAAGTTCTTTTGATTATTTTCAGAGTTCAACAAATAGAGAACAATTTTAACTGTAGTGTTAATGTACTTACTTGTTGCTAATTTATTGAAATATTAATTTCTGTGAAAATTAAATATAATTAAATTGTATATCTTTGTGAGGCAAAATCATTTGTATTTTAAATTGTAATCTAATGACTTGTTACAAGCATAATAGGCCATGTTTACTAAGGTAATTTTAGAGATATGCAAAATGATCTGTATTATACAAAAATCTATAAACCACACAACCTCTGGTTCCAAGTTATGCGTTACAAAGATCTTCTACTGCATTATGATAATATATATTCTTAGGCACTTTTGTCATTTTCTTTTCTCCCTTGAATAAACTGCTTCATTTTTAAAAAGTATGCAATTTTGTTATGATACTATCTGTTGTTGTTCAACTTATATGAAAATAGAAGGAACTCTGAACTTCTTGCATAGTATTTAAAAATCAAAATTCTGTTCAAATAGAGAAAAAATAGTAAGTAAAATTTTATATATACTACTTTTAATTGCTTTTTCTATATGTATTTTAAGTAGTAACATCTTGTGCCTTTGCGTCTGTATATATATCGATTTTGTGGTAAATTTTGTATTCGCGTAGAGTTCAGCTTTTTTGAACAGCTTGCACTTTCATGCCTGCAATTACTAGACCTTGTAGCAAAGATATACAAATTCTGTCTGCTACCTATCTCTTATCAATGAGCTATAAGTTTAGAAATAACTACAGAATAAGTATAAAGAGTAAGCATGTAAAGTAAGAATAATCACAAAATAAACAATGTTTATAATAATTTTGCTGTTAAGTAAATCAACCGTGTAATATCAGTCAAGTAATTATAATAATCAATCGAATATTTGAGTAATTTATTGCTCAAATAACTAGATTTACAAATCACTTCACAATTCTTTGCTGTTAAGCTATTTGTAAAGTTTTCGAATTGATTATAATGTACGAGTTTTCTACCATCTCCTCATGTTAGAATTTGATTTGATTTGTTAGACAATGATCATCACAGGGAAGAACAAAATAAGTGCAATATAAGAATGAGATCACTTGTCAATATTCAAAACACAATTTTATACAGTGGGATCACCTAAGAGATATCAAATAATCATTTTTATTTTTAAAAAATAGTTAATTTTAATAATTGTCAAAACCATACCGCAACTAATCGGTCTTAAATTTTAAGAAGTTTTATTGCTTTCTTTAAAATATATAAATGATGTTAATTAGGTTATGTTTAATAGATAAATTTTGTATGATTATCATATTTCTTTGATCGAGGAAAAATATTCAGAACTATATTTTAAAAAGATAATAAATAAATAAAAATAATTGGAAGCAGCCTAAATGACAGTCTTCTATTTTGTCATCATTTTCTATCCTTATACAAGCATTTCACACTATTATTTTTATTCTCTACATAGTTTGATTACAGTATGGTACTGTAACTCAAAACCAACAACATTAATTATATTGGATAAAGTCTTCCATCTGGTATTTTGTGACCCTTTACAGTTCACTGCAAGTTCCATTTTGAAAATTACTAAATATATTTCAAAAATGAGTATTAGACATGTAGCTGATCATAAATATGTAAAAGAAGAAAAAAATGCATTTCTTATTTTCAAGAAATTTGTGGTTTCACAGTGAAACCAATGAACGGTAAAGGGCTATTTTTCCTCTGAGTAAGTTATGATCGGAAGGCAATTTAAATTATGTATTTAATTTATAAGTATACATGGGTATTCATGATATTCAACATTCATAAAATTCCTTATTACTTTTGAGGATTCAATTTGTGCATCATTTTGTTTCTTAGAGATCAGAAGTAATTTAGCTCTTTCATTGCTGATATCATTGAGAATACTAACGGTATTGAACTGGAATTTTTATATAAGTTGGCCTATATATCTGGCTTTTACGTTATGAAAGAAAAATTACGCTATGCTTCTTTCTCTGTTACTAAGCCTTTTTTTTTTAGCTTTGCAAATGTTTGACAAGGCCATCGAGTTCATCCGAGCAACTAAATCATTTAAGTTAAACATGATGTAATTTTTTTTTATTCAACTAGATTAGTGGTTTATTCGTAAATATGAGGGGGAACTGAATTTCTATTATTAAAAAATGAGTATCTGAGAATAACTTGGGTTCTCCAAGTTTTAATGTAATTTTAAAAAAAATCTTAAAAACCAGTTTGATAATGATTTGAGATTGATTTTTTTCTGATTCTTAAAGTAATTAAACTAGAAATTAATTTTTTCATTTCCTTAAAAGAATATATTTGAACTGTTCAGCAGTTTCCAACCTGTTTTGGTTATGCAGACCACTTGTTGTGTAAAAAATATTTTGAAGCCCAGTAGCTAAATATACAAGTAAAAAAAAAATACAAATATATATTTATTATATGCATGTATATATCAATTAATAAAGATTACTTTAAAAATATATTGTTTATAAAGCAAAACACGACTTCGACTCGCACTCTGCAGCCCATACGTTGGAAGCTGCTGGAATAGATAATTATATATTATAAACGATGCATAATTTGCTTTTGTGTAGCATTAAGAATTCCAGTTAATGACTTTCGTACTCCTGAATACTTTTAGACTAATAGTTCTGATTGTTAAGTTTCTATTGTTCACTAAAATCTAATTTTTCAAATTATTATTATTTAACCCAAATATTATGTACTTTAGGGATATATGGAGATTCCAACTGAAAAGCGATTCCTTGTTCTTTATACCTTTTTGAGAAAGAATAGGTTCAGGATGAAGATCATTGTCTTTTTCAGTTCCTGCTTGTCTGCCAAGTTTCATAGTGAGTTTTTCAAGTACATAGGTTTACGTTGCTTTAGTATTCATGTAAGTGATTTTTCTTTATGAATTTTTTTATTTTGTCTACTTATAATTAAAATCTGAATCGGATGATTCAAGTATACATGCTGAAGTTTCCGAAAGAATTAAAATATTAAACAAATATTCTGTACCTTTTTGTAGGTAAAAGTTTTAAGTTTGTAATAAGTTTTGTAACATAACAAAAGATGTGGAGACCTTAATAAAAATAGAAATTGCAATAAACTGAAGGAAAATGTAACTTTTTTTTTCTGTGTAAATATTAACATGTTAATTGCCATGTGAATCAAATAATATTGTGATTAAATACAATTCATGCCTACTATCTAATCAGATGACCCCCTCCTCTACTGTAGTTAAGAGAGCAGAGATGGAGTCATCTAATTACATAGATGGTTCAAATTTCAGGCGCGAGTCGTGGCAACTAACATATTTAAAAAAATATTAGTAGAAACATTTTTCAGTACTCTGTGAACAAAAATTTTCATCTACACAAATATTAGCTTAATAAGTTGCATTAGAAATCTGGAAAAAAAAGTTTGATAAGAATAACATTATAAATTATGCTTAAAGATTCATAACATTGATCATTTGCCTAGAGGATTTAACAAAATATATTCTTAACCAGGGCAAACTGAAGCAGAACAAAAGGAATACTGCAACGTAGTTTCTTAAAAGCTGAAAGAGGCATTTTTGTTTTGCAGACATCATGGCCAGAGGTTGGATATACCTCTAGTAGATTATATAGTATTGATCCACCAGTTAATAAGGTATGTATCTCTTGTTTAATTATGCTTTAAAATAGTAAATTTAAATCTATAAATGTTAAAAAATACTCAGAGTGCATAGCGTCATGAAATGTTAAATGCTTGGATGAAAACTATTGCTTAAATTTTGGAAAAAAGGTCCCTAAAGTGCTTAATTTCTCGAGAGATTCAAAAGAAAACATTTTCTTTTTTTGGTTTGTTTCCCTGGCGAATACGATAAATCGAAAATATAGTCATAAAGCTTTGTTACGGACTGTATCCAAAAAGAAAAACTGAATGAAAAGGAATTAGGGAAGGAATCCGGTTTGATGCTTGTTAGTAATGCTTATAGTCCAGTCATGACGGGCACAAAATGGGGTGAAAAACAACATTAATAATATAGTTTGAAAAGCATAGATTTTGTGAGGGGCTCCTAGGAACATACTAAAGTCCTTGGTCCTGAGGAAGCTGGGGGCATTCGCGCCATCTTGGTTCATCCCTTTTAGTTTTTTCTTGAATATCTCGGGAAACTAATTCAGTTGAAATTAAAATTGATTTAACAAATTAAAAGTGTAAATTCCCACATTAAAATACATGCTTTTATTTTCTTCTAGATTTATATTTCTAGAGATAATGGGTCTCATAAATTTGCGCATCTTGAGTTTCATCCTTTTAAATTTTTCTTCAAATTGATGATATTAAAATTACTACACAATATATGAATTTATTTCTTCTAGCTTTAATAGTTTTTTTGAGATAATTGCCAAATTGGATGAATTTGTAAAAAATCTTAGTTGGATAGTCAGTCAAGCAGATTTGGAAAAAAAAAAAAAAACATTAAATAATGTAGTCTGGAAAATTGAAGGTGATTGACCATGAGGGGCTCTTGATGAACATACTAAAGTCCATGATCTAAAGGGGGAGAGTTCAGGTGCATCTTGGATTTCATCCCCTTTTTTAATTTTAGTTTTTCTTTACATATCTTAAACTAATCAGTTTTTGGGATTACAATTGGGATTTAACAAATTAAAAGAACGGAAATTCCCTAAGAATACAAGCATTTATTATTCTCTTATCTATAATAGTTTCTGAGATAATGGTCTCAAAATGTAATGCCGATGTTTCTTATCCCCTTCTTTTTTTTAGCGTCTTTTTTTGAATATCTCAAACTATTCAATTTCAGTTCAGTAATATAACAAATTAATGTCATGATATCTACAAATTATTCATTAGTCTGTTGCTTTTTCTTCTAGTTTTTAATAGTTTCGAATATTTAGAAAACTTAATAGGGCTCCAAGATGTCGGCAAATGGTGACCCATTACTCTATTAAACTATTAAAACAGAAGAAAACTAAAAGAACTATCTATATGAGAAAGATTATGCTCATGTAATTAGTTACATCAATAAAACTGAATAGTTTTAGATATATTCTAGAAAAACTAAAATTAAAAAAGGGGATGAAATCCAAGATGACTGCGGTCTCCCTCAGGACCAGGGACTTTTAGTATGTTCATCAGGAGCCCCTCATGAAAATGTGTACCAATTTTCAAAACTATGATTCAATGTTTTTTTCAAACCCTTCATTGACTGGGCTATTAATGACCTTTTTTCCTCCTTTCCTTTCTTTCTTCAACAATGGGTACCTCCATATATTGAAATACTGGAATGATTATCTCAAAGGGGCAAATTAACTGGTAATTTGTTAATTTTAATAAATGCTGAAAAGAGTCAGTTTTTTATTGTTAATTTTTTAAAAGTTGACTTCATGCAATTTCTCATTACCAAAAATTATTTTAATTTTTCTGCCAAATCAAAAAGACATCCTTTTTTTTACAAGATGTGCAAGTACAGAAATAAATATTAAAATTAGAAATACATATTTAAAATTATAAAAATATATATACTTTAAATTTTTCAATAAAAACTATGAATTATTATAAAACAGAAATCATCCTTTGCTTAGAAAATACGTAGGTCTACGCATGCAAGCTTGTACAAAGGTGCTTAATTTTTTTGGCTGAGGTGCTTAAAAAGTACTTAAAAGTGCTTAATTTCTGCAGCAATTTCTCACTATGCACCCTGTACTATATCTTATTGAACTTCTCAATCCATTTATTATTTTTTTTTCTTTTAAAAATCTCAATGGGGGGATCTTTGTACAGTAAAACCTGTTTATAACAATATTGTAGGGACATAGGAAAATTATTTTCATAGACAGCCTATTGTTTTAGACAGTTAGAGTATTTGTGCAGCCAATGTTTTTTAAGCGTGCATTTACCAATATATTGCGCTTCTTAAGTCATCTTAGAAATTTTTGCTGATATGAAATTGTATTTTACAAACATTAAATTATTTACAAGACATCAAAGTGAACAACAATAAAAGTATGCATAAAAGGGAGAAGTAAGCATGATTTTATTTCAAAAGAATACAATGTTTTACATAATGTCTTCAAATATCAATGTTTTACACAGAGGCATTCTACACATCAAAAAGAAACTTCTATCAACGAGCAATCAATCCAAAGTGCTAACTGTGAAAGCATAATTTTAATGTTAACCAGGTGGAGACAAAGGCAACAAACATCTGTTCACATTCCAATCACTTATCCACCCCCTTGATATCTCGTCTCTGCTACAACAGGCTCCAGTTTCTAGCCCCCCCCCCCCTTTCCCTGTTTCACATATTCTGAACCATGGGGTGTCATTTTCTGAAGGGGAAAAAAAAAAAATCGGGATTGTACTGCATCTCCTTTCTAAAGACTTCTTTTTCCACCTAAACGATAATCCACCTAACGACTTCTTTTTCCACCTAAACGATATTGTCTATAACGATAATCTAAACAGGTTAGATTATCGTTATAGACAAGTGCATCTGAAAGAAATATGTAGGCAGGTTCAAAATACATTGAATAAATAGGAATTCTGCTGAGACTGAAGAAAATATTGTTATAGGCCAGTTTATCGTTATTGGCAGTATCATACCCAGGTTTCACTGCATTGTCTTTTTGGTCCCATTTCCGATACAAGTTCATTAATTTATGTAAACATTAATCTTTCTTCCCAACTTATGTGATATCTCAATGTTTAAGAAAATTATAGCTAACTCAACTATAACATAAATCTTGACAAAAAAAGAAGTCTTATTTTACTTACTAAAATGAGAAATTTGTTAAAAAACAAGGAAAACCAAATGTATTTCTGGGAGCAAAGTCCACTTTAATTCTTTCAAGTAAAATTTAATTAACTAGGTATATTAGCCGAGCACCAATACAACAGAGGCTGTTAGAAAGATACTAATAATGTTTATTTCAAGAAAAGAGCTGGTCGCTTTCATCTGGGAACTAAAATGATGTATGGAAATTTTAAGACGCACCAGATTCTGTACACCAGATTCTTCTGCCTCTTGTCTCTCTGACATGATGCTTGTACTGAATACAGTTGGTGTCGACTCTTTACCTGTGTCAACGTTTAATTATTGTCTGCTTTTCTTCAGAAGGCTGCATAAAACCAGGAACAAAACATATTCTCATGGGGGGAAACAAAACAAACTCGCCCCCTGCCAACTGGTTGATCTATCTCCGTTTAGCTGACATAGGTCATTTTAACCAGATGCAACTTCAATAGCTGGGGCCTCCATTATTAATTCATCTCCTTTGGGTGTGTCGCATGTTGCCATTTTATTTCCCTAAATACTACATTCTTCACCAGTTAGAGGGTTAAATGTGTTTTTAAGAACTGAATAAGGTTTCCTGTGCTTATGTTAGTAACTAACCAATTAATTAATTTATAGCCGACCTTGCCAATCCAAAGGGTGTAAGGCTTAAAATGGGTCAATAG
The DNA here is from genome assembly GCA_013235015.1 of Araneus ventricosus. Taxonomy (NCBI): domain Eukaryota; kingdom Metazoa; phylum Arthropoda; class Arachnida; order Araneae; family Araneidae; genus Araneus; species Araneus ventricosus. The sequence goes on along the minus strand of BGPR01031766.1, from coordinate 8,196 downwards.
AGAAAGAAAAATTTTGATCTTGTACAAATTGCTGCATAATTCATCTCTACTAATAATAAAGATGAATGTTTGTGTATCTGTCTGTTAGTCTACAGAACAGACTGTTGAACCTAGAGCTACCCAATTTGGTACAGGTATATTTTGGCGGGTGGGAATGTGCACCTCGGAGCCATTTTTTTAATTCAAATTTTATTTAAAAATTAAGCAAATTTTGACTGTTTTCAGCCATATTTTCGTGAATAACTTCCGAAAGAACTATTGAATGAAAATGATTTTTATACCACTTTAAAGTGCAAACAATTATCTTTAAATATTAGTACGAGGTACTTTGTGATAATTACTTTTAATTTTACGAGGTTATAAATTGTCAATAACTGCGGTCAAGGTTGCTCAAGGAGGCTGTTTTTCTTTTTCACCAAAAGTAGGGAGGGAGCAACAGGGCCTTCTCGCTGGACCCAGCTAAGAGAGTGAATTCTGTTGCCTCAGAGCCTGGGGTGGAATCGTCCCGTTGTTCAGCGCAATTCCAAGAGGGGGGACGCCCGCTAAAAGCGGTCAACAATGAAAAGGCAGCCATTGTTGGTCATTTGCGGTTAGAAGGAAAGGATTTAAGAAGCTCATCTCGCAATAAATAGGAAAATAGTGGTTGAAGCAACAGGAATGATTTTCTGAATTAAGTATAAAACCTTTTAATGATAAAGGTGATATTGTAAATTCATTACAATTGATTAATTTCCGTCCAAATTTTTTTGTACACTTCTTGTTTAGTGTGGAAAAAATTATCCAAATATAATTACGTTCTAAATGTATTACACAAAATGACTGACTAAAATGCAGATCAATACTTTTTACAGGTCATCAGTAATGTTGTTTGCAATAAGATTAAGAGAGCTGTTTTGTTGATGAGGAACAAGAAAGTAAAGTCTGATACGAAAAGAACGTGGGTTAAATGTCTACTGCAATTTGAAACTTTGTTAAGGGAACCAGGAATATAAAATTACGCATGAGATTCATTTGAAATTATATTCCCGGCGAACAAGCTGGTACATGATAAATAATACAGAATAAACGCAATGTATTTGAAAATCACTATTATACACATTTTGTGCATAGAATTAAAATGTATACTAATGCAATGTCCTTGAACTAAATTTGATGTCCCAAACTTAATGCCAATCTGAAAATTGTTTTTTATGCACATAAATGTTGTTATGCATATTTTTGTGGCAAAAGTCAGTAATTTGAAATCTAATTAGTTGAAAACTTGTTTGTCATCTAGTATATTTTATCAGTCCAAATGCAGCATAAAAACATAGATTGCATTAGGATATTAATAATCACATATAAAAAATATCGACCCCAATGGATAAAGGGGGAAAAAAATATGGATACTGGATGCTGGTTAGAAAATAAAGAATATATATATATATATTTTTGAATGATGAGCTACAAGATCTTGCACTGATTTTTTTTTTCCAAACAGCTAATTATTATTGATCTCAAACCTTGATGAAATGAGCTTTTAGAACAAATGAACTGTTTTTTTTTTGGGGGGGAGGGGCAAGTAGCCAAAACTTTGCAGTCTAAAGATTTTTAAGAAATTTCTCGCATTTATAGAGTTAGTTAAAGGGGGGGGAAGCTGTCCTCATCTTAAATGGTTCGACGAAATAAATGACCAATGCCACACATTTTTTCCAATTGCCATTTCATTGTATTGGCAAGGTTTTGGTATATTTCATGTCAAAAGCATCTTACTTATGTAGGTCCTTTGACAAGACACAAATATGGCAGTAAACTCATTACCATGAAAAACTGATCGTTACAACCTCCTGTCAAAAAAATAGATACTTTTTTCAGTAATATTCTTAAATGTGTATACATTTTTCAGCAGACTGTTCCTAACACAGATATTATACATAATGGGTTATTTCTTGAATGAAAACATTCTGTACACTGATTTATCCATTTGGAATATGCCTTAAGCCCCAATATAAGTGATTATCTAAATAGTTATGTTTTTGTGTAGAATTTCATTTATATCTGCATAAATAAAAAATATATATATACTGTAGGAATACATCCATCGTGTTGGTAGAACAGCTCGTGGAGCAAATGGACAAGGTACAGCCCTTTTATTCCTGCGACCTGAAGAAATTGGTTTTGTAAGATGCTTACAGCGATTTACATCGATAACCACAATCGGTATAGATTGGAACCAGCTTCGTCAAGACATTGAAGAGAACGTATGTATATTTTTTTCTTTAAAATATGTCTTTCATTCTAGGCTTTTATGCAATCAATTTTAATAATAAATTTAATTGAAAACTATTTTTAAAACACTTTTATTAGTGTACTGAACAGCAGAAATTCTTTTAAAATTTTCTAATTTTGAGATTTATTGTTTCTCAAGCTCGCCACCAGATGGCACCATAAAATTTAATTAACTGTTAATTTAGTTTTGAAAATAGTGTATGGTCATTCATACTAAGGACATTTACAAAAATTCAAATCTTGAGCACATCCAAGAAGCGAGTCAAAACTAGATTACAAATTTCATCCTTAAAATTCTAAACAAGTCAAGTTAAATAAAAGCATTTATAAATTTTTTATTCTAGTGTAACTTCACATTTACATGGCAATTACTGTTCTCCATTTAGGTTTTTTTGCTTTCTTTTTTTTAAAATCCTTTATATTGGGAAACAAATCTTAGCAAAATAAATGCTTTAACATCAATTAATTTAGAAGTGGTTATAACTATTTGGTCTCTCCTTCTTTATGAAATGCTCTATAATTATTACTATTGTAATATTTTCCATAAAGCAAGGAAAAATCATGTTGTGATTAATCTCACTCTGTCTTGCATAAAAGTATTCATGATATTTGGATATTATTTGTTTGTCAAAGTAACCTAGAAACAGGACTTGAACCCTCTGACTGCCATAACGGCTTTACCAGCCCAACATGCAAACTGCCAGACAAGCGGCCGAATTGTTGCATGCTTATTTTCTTCCCCTTTTTAAAAGGGTCAGGAAATGGTGCGGAGCAATCTTATCTTTTTAACAATGGTTGTTTCCCCTTCCACTGTCACTCTTGATTGATGTCTCCAGTAAGTGTTCGAGGGCAGATACTTAATTTACATTGCTCTTTCTGCTTGCTAACTGCTAAAATGCCTGAATATTGGAAAGTTTTATATCGGGAATAAATTAATAAAATATCATTTGCTGATTTTGATGAATTCTATTTAGTTTTAATGAATTTCAGAGTGGAAATTTTTTAATGTATATTAATATAAAAACTAATATCAGAAAGTATGTAAACAAAATGTGCTGATTTTTTAAAAAATAAAAATTGCGTTTGTAGCATGTCTTTTTCCAAGTATTTTAAAGTTTTACAGATAAAATATAAAATGCATTGATTTTTTTTAGTAAATTGTGTTTGTAACAATATAAAGTATTTTTCAAAGCTAAATCTTTTTTCCTACCAATACTTTAAACCGTCTTAATTATAAATGGAAAGAATTAAATATTCGTACTTCAAAAAAATCTTACAAATCATTTGAATATTGGCAGATACTATGTATTCAGAGTGCTGTTTAAGTTGGAAAATGTAATTTTTAAAACAATAATGCAATTAAAAGTTCCCATTGACTAGAAAACCCAGGGTTTAATTCATTAAAATTCGACATTTTCTTTTCTTCGTAGCATTTACATTTTGTGTTTAATAACAATTGTGTGCTTTCAAAAGATATTAGGAAGGAAAAGGACAGGTTTTGACTTCGTTACTTTTAGCAGTATACCAGCAATATTTATAAATAGTAAGTTTCACCTAAAAAGAGAATATCATGCCCAAGTAAATATTCTCTGTCCGGGGTCACCTCTTTTGTTCTGCTTTGTAATTTTAAATTCTGAAATTTTTAGCAATTTGATTTATTTACTCTGGAAATAATTTTGCTTTTTATATTTTTATCTTGATGATAGTTTCCAACTTTTGAACGTTTTTTCTCTTTTAGATAAAAATAAATAAATCTGAGTAAATGCCCTGGAAATAAATTTCTTTATAATTAAATAAATCAATTATTTTAGGTTTTAATAAATATAATATTTTACGTGCTTACAGTGAGTTATCAAGATGAGTACATTCTTGAAATAAAAAAAATTATAACTCTTAAATGATCACATTTTTCTCACACGGCAATGATTTTAAAATGGTACCTGCATTCTCATTAAAATCTAATATGTTTTCACATCAAATTTGCCTTTTACTGTTATAATCATATACAGCGGTAAAAAATGAAGCTTTTAGAAAATATTTTGCTGAAAATATATAGTTTTATCACAATTTGTAAACGACCCCTATATAGTCAACAAGGGTTTGGATACGATGAAAGGAGACAGACCCCACACACGCACGATGCAAATGACCTCTAGCTTATCAGAAGGGGGAGGGAAATGTTTACCTACTCTCATTTCTGCCCTCAGCCGTTCTGGGTTTTAAAAGAAGTAGATTTCAAAGCACTGGCTTTCAGAGGGTTAAGGCAGAATTAACCTTCATTTGTTCCACTTGGAGGAACACGCCCAACCAGCCCAATCCCAGCAGGCAAGATGTTGTAATGTGCACATCGGTCTTCTAGCTTTTGAATAATGCCTGAGGCTAGAACTCTCAACAAAGTTCCTCAGTTATGTAACCCATTAGTGGATGACCAAAAGAGTACAGTAAAGCTCTGCTTAAACTAACTTGGGTTAACCAAAACCCAGGTTATCTAAAATGCCTCTTGAATCGCCAATGGCGTGCAAAGGCATGACTTTTGCAACAATATCCCCACTTTTCTCTTTTAAGCCTCAGTCATTCATGTCAGTGATTCATTTTAGAATGCTAAAATTGAAATTAATGGGTATTAATAATGTTAATTATTAATTAATGATATTATTTACCTGTGCCTGTGAGGTGCATTGTGTCCGAACTCACCAGTCAGGGTTCGTACTCCTGAAATTCCTGAAAAACTCCTGAATTTTGCTTTTTTTTGTCCTGAAAAATTAGAATCGACGAGCAAAAGATAAAATTATGATAAAACATGAAAATATTACGTTTTTCCTTATTGATAGAAAGTCTCTGGAATTCTTACTTCTGATCTAACTTAACGCCGAAAGAGTCTATCACGCATGTTCCGAGTCACCGCAATCGGGAAAGATGGAAGAATTGATCTTTAGTATACTTTTTTGCCAATTTTATAAAAATTGTCCACACTACCCCCTTCTCCCCTACAATTGATTTTTTTTCATGTTATCTCCTAAATTTTCTGTACTGCACTTCTGAAAAAATCCTGAGAAACTCCTGAATTTTACTATCATATACAGTATGAACCCTGTACAGTGCAAATATGAAGAGTTAACTTTCATAAAGAATATATGGGTAGCATACAAAGAGAGTTTTAAGTTTGTGTTACACTCAAAACATTACAGAATAACATACTGTTATTAGATACAAAATAGCAACAGATGTTCATAGCTTGACATAAATTTTTTTTATTCATAACATCGTCCCTCATTAGTTTGCTTAAACAGGGTTGTATTGTAATAACTTTTACAAAAAGAAATCAGCCAACTTGAAATTTGAACGTGTTGTTAAAAGGAACTGAACAGAGCTGCAATATACCAAAATGTTTCTATGTATTCAGAATGCATTAACTGCAAATAAAATGAAAATGTATGCAGTAGTGTAAAGCTCTGCAATCTCATTGGCACAATAACTGTTTGAAGGATTGTTGTTCTTTTGTACCCTATATTGTATATTTGGACCTGTAAGAAATTTTAATATGGGCAGCTGCAGTGCCAAACAATTTGTTACAGTTTCCTATGTGTTTGTTAAAGAATGGAACTAATACACTACCTGTTAATGAGTTATATAAACTTATAGTAATTGTGCATGTTACTATTTCTAGATGCAGAAGTATTAAATACTTGGTTAATATGTCACATTTTTAAAATGCACTTATAACTCAGAAATTAATAAAAATGCTGCGATTTTTTTTCATTCACAACAGTTTTTGAATTTTCTATCGGAAAAATGTGCAGTTACATGAAAACATAACCAGATTGACTATGCAGTATTATATTAGGAAAAAAATTGGCATCTACAGGCATGATAATGTTTTTTACTATAAGGCCTCTTTTCCTATTTAAATACTATTAATTATATTAGGTACAGCAATATAAGGTACAATCACTCTTATTTCAAATTAAGATTGTGATGGTTGTAGTCATGTTGAAAAATTAAAAACATGTGGTTGTTATTGCTATCTGTACTGTAAGTTCTTTTAGAGAATTTTTATGTTCACATTAAAATTTTGCAGAAAACCTTTTTCCAAAAGTAATTTGGCCATTTTTTCTGTTTTTCTCTATAAATCCATTTCTGTTGAGTTTTGTGAAGATAACTTATTTGGTTCCTACTCTGAAAATAAATTTTAAGAATTCCCAAAAAATCAACTTTCCTAAATGTCTTCGAGAATTCAAATGATGAAAAAATTTGAAGTCATCCCAAAAAAATATGAGATGAAATTCATCCATAATAAGGATTTACTGATGTGCTGGGGATTAACAGAGTTCTGTATTTCAAAAAGCTTCATCCTTAGATGATTCCAGAAAAAAATGGCATTAAAAATACAATTATCTAATAAAACTCAGTGTCAAATTAATTTAATAACTTATAATAATTATAACTGTTGCTTAATATATACAAAATAATAATTAGAAAAAGAAAATTTTAATTGGCAAAGAAGTTCTTGAATTTTTAAATAACGGAATGCAGGTACTTTAACCTCTAATAGTGTTATTTCTCTACAGCTAGGTTTGTGAAATCTCTTGGTAATTATGCAAGAGTCATTGATGTTCAAAAAAATCATCACATATTATTAAATAACATTAAAACTATTTTTAAATTCAATAGTATTTCTTATATTCAATATATTTCTTCAATACAATAACCACATGAGTTAGCTTTCTTTTCAAGATCATAGAGCTCTTTCTTGGTAAAATTTTCAACTAACTCTGAAATTGCCAGATGATTGTATTAGCAGCACTAACTGTTTTACCCTTGGATGTCTTATCTAAAAAAGTATGATGTAATTAATTTCCCTCAAAATAGATAAGATGTTTATTGATTACTGTTCTTTCATACACAAATGCTTCACACAATTTACTAGTCCAACTTTTTTTTCTTTTACATTTTTCTGACATAACCTGAATTTTAGTTTTTTTTTCTTGCATATTTAAAATTGCTTAATGTATTATAATTATTAACCTATTTGTGATATAGATATTTTTTTATATTGCAGTACTTTGACCTGGTAAATAGCAATTACCATTTTAAACATGCAGCAAAGGAGGCTTACACAGCATATCTTCGTGCATACAGATCTCATCAACTGAAAAAAATATTTGATGAGACTACATTAAATCTTGAAGCTGTCGCAAAGACATTTGGTTTTCGCAGACCTCCATATGTTACTATTTAAGTGGAAAAGGATTGTAAATAAATGTGTACATTTTGTTAATAAAACATTTTTATTAAAGGAATCTCTCTTCTAGTTATGACTCTGTAGTGAAAATTTAATATAATTGTCTTTTCTTTATCATATGCTAGAAATTTGTTGATTAGTTTTCGTGAACTGCATTTTAGCTAGTTTTATATTTTCATACAGTCAGTAATAACTCAAGTTAACAGGTTGTTGTTGAATGAAGTAATGCATGCTTCTACACATCTTAGGCCTGTTGTAAGAACTTTACTTGAAATGAAAGTAAATTGATTTCATAATTACTAGTGTTTGAAGCTAAATTCTGTTCGAAGATATCAGTTATTTTAAACACATTAGGATCTTGCATAGAACTATTTAACTTGGTACAATGATAGACTGCATAAATTTTTGCATAATATTTTAACACATTTGGCAATTTAAACAGCCAATATGGGGAAATATGCATTTGAATTTTTTATATAGTTCAATTGTTAAATTTTCAGGAAGTTTGAATTTATAAGTGTTATTAAAGTTAAAAATTTTTTTCTCCAATGTGTTTAACAGCCAAAAATTTGTCGCTTACAAGATCACTGAATTGAATTGTCTACCTGAAGACAACAAGAGTAACGAGAAATATATTTTAATATTACGAGGGCTCTATTGTATTTCTTGATAACTTATTCAATTAT
>BGPR01031765.1:0-17856 GCA_013235015.1 Araneus ventricosus | reverse complement strand
TCATTTATTATACCGTTCAGTTACGTATTACTAGAGTAACTTGAAGTGCTTCAGTACTTCACAAGCAATGGAATGTAAAATTCATTCCACTACAAAGCTGTACAAATAACACTTAACACAAGAGGAATTCTATTGCATGTGTGTGATGGTCAATGGTGGCTGGCAGAGATTGAATGACATTAGTGATATAAATAAGATGTGCTTGTAATATTTATCATCCCACGCCCGGTCAGGGCGGCTTTTAAGAAAAAGGAGAAAGACTAGACTTGGGTGGCTATGAACAATGTTTTTTAAGGAAACTAAGTGCCTTAGACTACAACAGCTTCTGGAAGGACACATAACATTTCCCCAAACTATGTGAAGAAATATCAAAACTTCTTTATGAATACACAAATCAAGGTAGAGCCCAGATAAACCTGGCTTCGCATGTATAGTATATCCATACTTTTTTGTGATGTGTTAGTTGTAAAATAATATATCCAATTCCTTTTATTTGAAGTTTTAAGTGTTTAACAATGGTAACCATGTAGATAACTAACTGTGTTATAAAATAAGTGAAAAACAGGCTTTAAAAATAAGTGAATAGAGAAGCCTCAAATTATACCTTGTGAGACCCTAGCTGACCATGAAACATATTCAAATTTTTTCAACTTCAAATAGCAAACGCGTGTGCACAAACATCATGTAAAAAAAAAAGTTTACATGATAATAGGTAATAGTAGTTGTATCATCATATTATATTTATTAATGATAAAATAGTACTTATAAATTTATCCGTCTGCTTGGCAAAAAATACGCTTTTTTTATGGGATTTAAAGTCCTAACTGACTTGTAGATAAATATCAAACACGATTTTTACAGCAATAACACATATAGAGGGTTTATCTTGTAAAAATTAGATTTTAAACTTGCCCCAACAAAGACAAAGGTGTCAAAATTTAGATTTTTAGCATTCAGATTAAAGTCCGTAACTTAAAAAGCCAAATCTCGGGTTGAAATTTTTGCAAATACAGGTACATTAAGGTAAAATCACATATCCCCAAAAAAGTAATATGGAGAATAGGTCCTTTGGGGAATTATAACTGCAAAAATTGAAAATTGCATTTAAAATCAAACTTTTAAGCTGATTTTTGCTATTTGGGATATACATTTTCTAATGTTGTGGATAATAAAGGCTGTATCCTCCTGAATAAACCAGTTTTTGTACATCAACTCGGGTTCACCAGTTCCATTAATATAGTTAACGCATAAACCCCTACAAATGCAAAAAATTTCGCTGCTTTGCAAACAAAAATGGCTCCATGAATTGAAGAAAAAAGATAAAAAATTTAAATTAGACTTTTTGGACTCTCTAATTATGTAGGAATCAACATACAAAAAATCATTTGATTATAAAATGGTCAAGCAACCAGCTCTGGATCACTTGACATGGAATGACCCATATGTTTTTTATGCAACTTATTAAATGGCTCAAGATTTTATCCATTATATCAATGATTATAAAATGTATCTCCATATTCCATTGGAAATGCTTATTTTTCTGCATTTTCTTGTCAATATTTTCAGCCTTTTTTTGTTATGTAGTAATCCAAAACAGCTCTTGATGCTTATGTTTTCTGTCTTCAACTTATAGCCTGGTATAAAATTAATCTGTAATCAATAATTAAATTTGACTTGACATGTGAAACATCATAGTCATTTCTTCTAAATTTACATTAAATGACTATCATAAAGAATTGTCCCATGTCCATCCAACCAGTTCGGTTGCTGTAATAGCATCAGGGGCATGGAGTGGCGTTCTATCATAAAGAATAAACAGGATTAGAATAGGAAAAGGTAAATATTTACCAAATACATTTGGATTCCTTTTTTTAAATATATCTACATGTAAAAGTTTTATTAGTCAATGCTCTCATTATTGAAAATAAGTATGCTAGGTTCTTGTGATAGAAAACCCCAAGTCTCATTCACTTGTATCTAAACATGACAATTGTAAGCAAATCTTGTTAGAATGTAATTTTCTGAGGTTTTTCGCATTATGTGGAGTCATTTTGCCTGTACATAAGTTGTGCCGAAACTACTATCGTTGGCACTTGTATTTCTGAGCAGTGCTATATGGTGATTCAACAGCAATGTAGGCATGTAGTTCAACTTATTAGCTAATGACAGACTTATATGAGGTAGTTAAGAACGAGGTGAAGAAGAGAAGTTTGAAAAAAGGGTACTTTTCTGTTAGCCGGGCGCAAATGTCACCAATTGTGAACCAAACGCGAGCCAAGTTGCCGGACGCAAATGTCGCCAATTGTGAGCCAAGTCGGCGGGCGCAAATTTCGCCAAAATTTGGCGGAATTCTACATTATTTGACGATTTTTCACTTGTGCCCGGCTAACGGAAAAGTACCAAAAAAAGTATAGAAACATCACTATATATTTATAATCAGTAGTATTTTGTTTCTACACTTTCTCAAACTACTGATTGATACTTTTGACACACAGGCAAATCTTTTCTTGACATTTGGTAAGCATGATCTTCCTTATTTTGCACTGTATTGCAACCTTCAGCTCACTATCTGTTTCAAATCTCTGACCACATAATTCTTTCTTTTAAGATCAGGAAAAAACCGAAATAGCATGGGATAAAAAATAATTTTTGCTACTCACAAAAAAGTATTAATCTAATAAAAAATATTTGCTTTGTTTTTGAAGATTGTATTGCTTATAGACATAGATTAACGCGGCTCTAACCTTAGTTGTCACATCTCTCTTATCCCTTGTATTAGTTACATCTCTCTTCCCCCAATCCACTGTTATAAACCACAGATGCACTTGTCAAAATTATTGACTTTATATTCAAATTTACAGATTGCTTTGTATGGTTGTTGATAACCCCAGCCTAATGGGAAAATATTTCTTTTATGTATAATCCTGTCTCTTTATGTTGCTGTTTTAAGATATGGGATTTTTTAATTATTTAATATACATTATTATGGTATTCTTTTAGAGTTTGCTACCTTTTAAAGATGAAGCTGATTTCAGGCAACAGGATGATAGAAAACCCACTGATGCTGTTAGAACCAGTAGTGCTGAGTACACACATCTAAAAGAGGTAAACTACTGCAGCTACTACTTGTTTGACCTTTTTACTTTTTTGTATATGAAATATACAAAATTGCAAGCCTTCCAAAATAACAAATTCATGAAAATAGTTAATGCTCCTGGGTATGTACGACGCAAGGTCATTCATAACGAGCTCAAAATTGATCGTGTTTTGGACTTAATGAAAACCATTTCTAAAATGTTTTTTGAAAAGTTACCGCTGATTCTCAACGAACGGCTTCAACTTCCAGCCTACGACCCAGAAATTCTGAGTTCTCAAAAGAGACTAGAACGATGCTGAATTCCATATTCAGAAACTTCCCGTTGGTCAAAAGAGAGTGAGATGTAAGCACAGTTGATGTGAAGCTGGACCCTTAAATTCTCCAAAATTTTCGTGTTTTGACCGCAATTAAATCTCTATGTTGAACTAACCCCACACTCTTACCAAGACCTCTATCTCAAATCTGAAATCATCACGAAATTTCCTTTGAACATTTTTGTAGCATCAGTCCATTTCACTCAAAATTGCTATCTTTTAGTGTTCATCCGCTAATTTCAATTTAAAAAACGGTATATGGTCATGGAGACTCGTCCCATTTTCTAAATTCCACACCATAGCAGAATTCTCTCCATGAAACTTTTGTCAAAATTTTACAATAAGTTCAAGAGTTCTAAAAATTCACCATAAATTCGATATCCTAATAACTGCCAATTGCTCAAAACTCAAATTAATAAATCAATAATTAAATTAAAAGAACAATTCTTTAAATAGATAGACGGGTGCATTGGATGCTACACATCCCCGCGGTATTCCATAAGTGAAATTCCTTTACCATTATCGTATGTGAAATATACAAAGATAGAAAGTATTATAATTATTGAAAAAGTGAACTTTGCGATTCTGATGAATCTCTACATTTAAGACCTTCCTAGGTATAAAAAAATTGATCCTTAATAATAATAAACAATAATTATTAGGAAGTCATGCATGTACATAGATGATAGAGACTTGTGCTTTTGTCAGAGGACTGCAAATTCACTTCTTGATTTCATCCATAGATCATTCAGCATATAAATCTGGTGTATATTATTAAAACTATTTTAAATCATTATATGCCTTTACTTCAGGTTGGTACAACCACTTGTAATCTGATGGATCTAATTTTTGATTATTTTAAACTCGGATATTTATCTGTGGTATCCATCACATCTTGCATTGTAAAATGAAACTTATACACTCGACTGAAGATTTCAATTTTTTAATAATTTTCCGATTACTTCTGTTCTAATGCAGGATATCTTGGCATAAAATATCCAAAAGTAAGGGCTTATATTGAAAGTGTCTTATTTCATTAGTTATTAATTTCTTTTACATTAAAGAGGACTTTCACTGAACTCTTCAAGTTCAGTGCAAGCACCATTAGCGGCTGCAGATGTCCAGACAGTGCTAAGCATTTGGTGTCATTTTTGTATATTAAATATGCTGCAGAGCTACACCATTTCAAATCATCCAAATTGTGGACATTTTTGCTGGAGAATAATCATTTTAATGTGTATTATTGTTTATTTGGAGTGAACAAAAGAAATCCAACAGTAGTATGCCCATTGATCCGAGAGCCCAGGTAGTGGCATCTTCATTTTGACTGGCAATCAGCATATAACTGCTACAAATAACAGCATAAAGTAGTCGTTGGTAGCTTACATACACAAGTTTGGTAGAAAATTTGGAGGAATGCTGTATTAATGGTGCAGCATTTAACTCTCTAAGCAGCAAAAATGGCTTTTTCCATTTTTTTAAATTCAGTTTCAAAGCAATAAAATGCATAATTTCTTGAGAATTCAAAGTTTCAAATACATATAAAAAATACAGTTTATCTATGTTGAAACACATTTTCAAAAGAAAGTTTTTCAATCAAAATAATTGGCTGTTTTGAAGGTTAATCACATTACTAATCATGTGCAATTCTCTCAGTATAAACCATTACTTTTGGATACCTTGTTACAGTAATTGTGTATAAATGATGCTTTTTATCCATAGAAGTAATGAGTTCAGTATTTTTAAAATTAAGAAATATTTATAGGTTTTGTTATATCTTTGTGTTGATCAGAAATCTTAGTATTTTAAAAATTTATTAATTGTAATAATTTTTTTTTCTTTTACAGCGTACTTTCATAAGGAATAAACATCTGAAGGAAATTATTGACAATTTACGAAGTTTTATTTGGGATATAAATACAATGTTGGCAATGAGAAAACCATAAAATTTATTCAGTATGCATTTTATTTCTATTTGTACATATTATATTCATTTTCGTAGTTTCCAAAGGAAAGGCAGAGAATTAAATTTCATTTTTAAAAAAACACTATTCTCATATTTTTCAGCGTATGGATATCATTTGATATTATGGAGTAAGTCTTTTTAATTTTTAGCCGTTTTGTGCTAAATCTTGCTAAAAGGAAATGATTGCTTCAACCTAAAAATGTTGTAGCACTTATTTTTTTCTGTAGTGTTTTTTAACTCAATACATTATTACATGTAAAATATTTAAGTCTGAAAGTATCTATTAAAAGGTAGAAGGATTATTTTATACAACCACAAGGACTTGAATAAGAAATTCAACCTAAACAGGCTGCGCCTCTGAAAGCTTTAACCTTCCTAGTGGCGGAGATGTCTTTTTCAGTCATTCAGGTTCAGTTTAAAACAGTGGCATCTTTTGCTGTCCGAAGCAAACTTGCAATATGCCGCCCTTCCTTTATAAGTTACAAACTCAAAATAATAATAATAAATTCAGGAAAAAAATATTTGAATAGTAATGAAATTCATCGTTAGACGCCCTCAATATCTGCAGATAGGTTGTGAAATCACATGTCCACCTTTAGATGTTTGTTTCATATATCAGCAATTTATCTACAAAAGACGAAATATACAAATCAATTACGTCATTTTTTCATGTATGATGATTACTTTTCTTAGTCATAAAATTGTTTTCCTAGTCTGATTTTGCCGCCAGGGGTGGACTGGGCCCCCCCCCCCCCCAGCTATGCTACTGGTTCAAAATCAGGTAGTTCGTATTTATATGTATATTTTCTTAAACCACCATGGATAAAGTATTCTTAAAATTTCGGAGATACAATTAAATGCAAAAATATTGATTCATTCTCTTTAGAAACTAACTTTTCTAACCTGAAAGCTAAACGATAAAAATAATTGGACATTTGGACCGGTAATTGTAGGTCGTATGGTGTCTGACAGACAATCGTATGCATTTTGGTTTTATTTTAATAATATCCTTCATTTTGTATTTTTATATATTGTTTTCACAACCATCCTATGCCATTTTTATTTGGGGCAAGAAGGTGTAAACTGTTTTCAACTATGCTGGCAACGGAAAAAAAAATTTTGTGCCATCCGTTAGACACCGCTCGACCCTTCCAGGGTTGAGGCAAAAAAAATGCTTTTCTAAAATATTATTTTAAGAATCATTAGAAGGATGCCAACATTTAAGAGCTATCAAGTGCACCTATTAATATGATGACTTGTATAGTTAAAACTCATACTCATGAAATCACTTGTGGAATGTTCTTGCTTAATATAAATAATGTACAGTCTCATCAAATGAATAAGAACTAGTGTGTTGAATTATGTATTTAATGTAAAGGTGTTTGTTTGGGAAATTTGTATAATCCAGATTTCTAATTCGGCTTGATTGTGAAAGAAAATGTCTCATTTTATTGTAAATACCATTTCTTAAGAATTTTTCCTCCAAGGACAGAACTGTTCAAGACTTTCATTAAGTCAGATGAGTTTTCTTGGAACTTCTGTATATAGTTGACTCTTCCCATTGAATATATTATATAATGGTCAGTTGATTTCAATCACTTTTGTAGAAAATAACCTTTTGTTTTGCTTGAAGTGTTAATGAAATGTTTAAAAAGACCTAGGTATTATGGAACATTATAAACAGCATTATTTCACTCGAGGTTACTTGAGAGTAGAAAGATTAGGCTCACAGAGAGGGAATGCATTGATGCACTGCAGGAGCATTCTGCTTCTTTCCAATTTTAAACAACCAAATAAATATCAAGTTTAATCCCTTTTAGCAACAGAAATAAATTTTTTTTCCAAGATTGATTTTTTTGTGAAAATATTAAGTTCAAGAGTCACACCTTATTAAAGAACCAAAATTTAGATTAGTTAACTGAAAAATTTAATAAAACACAGTAGTCTTTCTGATACAGTCTCTATGCAAGAAATATAGAGATAATTACATTTATAGCTCATATTCTTTAATATAATTTTTAAAAAATCAATTCTAGTTTAGACAGTAGATGATTTTTAAGGAACCGAATAGGTAAGAATAAATTTCACTTATACTTCATCTAATTAAAAGCGAAATCAAATATCTTTGAGAAATCTCCTAAAACTAATTTATAGCTTTCAATAAATATGAACAAAAATGTTATTTTTGTACATAATTGCTTTCCTCACACAATTCGTAATTGAACTATACACGTATACATTGAATCCTTTATATATATCACGCTTTTACTCACAGAATTATAAATATGTATCATATAAAATCTTTCAAGCAATATTTGCTATATTAATGATAAATCATTGCCTGATTGTTAATTTTACATTTTAAATAGAATAAATTATAAGGAAACTTATGTAACTTTGATTAGAATATTTCTGATTCGATGGCTATCACTTAAGTAGAGTTTCCAAAGCTTCATTTTCATGCATTACAAGAAATCAGTCTAGCACTTTTCAGAAGATAATTTTCCACTTAGAGTATTCCTCTGTAACTGATTAACTTCTTGATTCATTATTTCATTTTATGGCAAATATAATGTTGGAACAACTTTTGGTTTCAGGTTTTTCTTTCAGGAAAACCAAGCAATTCAGATTTTAAATCATGAAAATAATCGCCTTCGCTAAAATGCTAAGAGCAAATTCAAACATTTACAATGTTATGGAGATGCTTTCTTTTGCATTTACAAATCCAATTTTCTGGATGTTTTAAAAATACGTGAAAAGAAATAGATTTGCCTTTCAACTTTTGCAAATACATTGAACATCTGATATCAGCTAAACAAGACACATTTTATATGCAACTGTTATATTTGGCTAAGATAAAGCAGTTTTTAGGCAATTTAGCTTTAAAACAGAATAATAATAATGTATCTTGTAACAAAGAATGGCGAGTAATAACATAGAAGTATTTGTAATAAAAACTAAATTTACTAGCTTTTTTATTTGGAGAGTAAGAAAGGAAAAAAAGAAAACAGTTCTATAATACATGTAAAGAAGCTCAAAAGATCACATTATTTATTCTCACCCATTGGGGAAACTTCTATTAGTCGGCAAAAAAGGTGAATTGATTGTTTGGAATTATAAGTTAAATGAGAAGAACTAGGAATAATTTTCATTGAAAATAAAAGCATGTAATGCAGAGAGAGAGAGAAATTGCAAGAAATAAAAAGCCGAGATAAAATTCAAGATGATGTGAATATAATAACCATTAATGTGGGAATTGTTTTACCGTGCATAACTTTCTCTTAAAATTTAATCACTTAAGTTCAAGTTTTAATCTTTTTTATAATATTTTTTTCACACTGCAAACTAGCTCATTTGAATAAACTCTTAAGTCATCAGAAAGATATCGGCAGATAAAATCATGCGCTGTTGCCTGACAAACCATGCGTGGGAGTCTTTCGTTAAAACTGAGTGTAATGTTTTAATCCAGAGGAGAATGCTCCAAACCTTCAACGATGTAGGCGATTTGGCAATTCGGCTAGCGACAGGGATTTTCCTTTGATCGCAACAATTTACTATCTTTTGTATTTGAATAAGGAGTATTGTAAGTTAATATTTCTCTAAGTATAACATAACAATAATTAAGTAACTAATCATGTCTAAACCTCTCTTTTGTCCAGAGGGGGGACCAGGGCCCCCCTTTCGGGGATGCTGTGCCCCCAGTCGGGGAAAAATTTTGTATCCCGTCGGGGAAATTTTTGTTTGGGGTATTCAACTGTAGTTGATAAATAATAATCTGGGGAAAATTTGAGACCAATTTCATTACCCTCGTCCCCCTTGTCGGGGAGATCGTGCCCCCCTGTCGGGCAAACTCTAGCGCCATTCCTGCTTTTGTCTAACCAGATGTAAATACCAATCTCTCATATGTTTTCTTAAATGAATAATTTAGTTTTTAAACTCTGTTTCTCCTCCTTTATCTTTGGTGCATTTTCCTTAGAGTGTTCCCTAGATGAAATAATTCTTACCTGTAGACGGTTTTGGGATTTAACCATCCACCCCTCCTATAGAATTGTTGGCTTTGGCCAAGGTAGGAAGAATTGATTTTCTATATTAATTTAGACACATTCTTGCAGCTAGAATTATACCTTCAATTTTAAACCATGGCAAACAGCGGCGAGTGTCAAAATAAGTCTCATGATGATGTAATGCACTGAAAGGCCTTTTGCACATCGTGTTTGTGGACTCTCCTTGTATTTCACTAGCTTTTGAAAAGAAAAAAAAAATGAAGTGCCTCAATAACTTCGTTGATTTAAAGAGGAAAATAAATGAAAAGATTGAAATTGATTTGTTAAAATAGGTTCACAAAGCTCAAAAACAAAATGTATATATTGCAGAAGCAAAACTCGAGTAATAAAATATTTTTTGCGGAAATGGAAGATCGAAAGAAGGCAAACAACTTTCAGTAGGTATTTTTGTCTTGGAAAAATAAGGTTTTACCATGGCACCTCAAATATGAAGATGAGAACCTACCGTAAATGTAAGCAGTCTTGCTTCCTGGTAGGATATAGTAAAGGTATGGGGTAAAGTTAACCCTTACCGATGAAGGGTCGTACCTCTGTCTGAGGGATCGTCACATGTGCTGCTCATAATGGGGGTGCCCAGTTAATTGGTGTAGTGGCTGGGTCATTCATATTCACCTGCGTGCCAAGGCTGGGAGTAGCTCTTTGTAATTAGAAAATGAGGTTTATAGCCTATAATTTCACTTCAATAAATAAAATAGTATATTTTGAATTTCAATATTATTATTACTGAGAACTTATTTTGATAGAATGATTATAAATTGGCTTTATTTCCAAAATTCAAATAAAAGAAGGACTTGAATACTATTAAATATATATTAATAAAGGAAAATGAAGACCATCCATTAATTTACTTGAACCCTTTAAGTCCAGATGTATTTTTGTAACTAATGGATTAAATGCCGACTACAACTCAAAAATGGGCCTGCCATTTAATGAGAAAAATAGATCTGTAGAGATTCTGGAAACAAGGAAAATAATTTCTTCTGGCATTCACTACATACCACAAATATAAGATATCTAACCTATATGGGCTCGGTCTTAAAGGGTTATAAGACAATTCTGCCTCCTTAGAAAAATAGCAGTTTTAATTGTGTTTTACCCATTCAAACCCATGATGTGCTATGGATGGAAATCGGAAGATAAAGGGAGAAAATAAAACAATACCTCACTATTGCAAGAAACCCAGATGAAATACGTTATGCATTTAATTTATTAATTTTTTCTGGGAAGCCTCATTTCTTTTTTGCACGATTATTCTATACTCATTGACATGGTCTGTTACGAATATTATGGAAACTTTATTGCCAAAAGGATATACTTCATCATGTTTATACATGTTAGAAAACAGTATATAATTTATTCTTGACAGAAATTCATCTCCACCTTGTTTCTGACTGTAGAAATCTCCCCCCCTCTTAAGATACAGGGATGAGATTCTTCCGCTTTTGTTATTTTGAAGAAATTCGCTTTTTTTTTTTTTTTAGCCGCAAAAATTTGCTTTTTCTGCCGAAAATTCCGCTTTCACACAAAGAAAAGAAACCTTCCTATCTTACGTTTTCGAAAGAAAATTCTGGGAAAATATGCTCGACCGTGCGGCTTAACTCCACCAGCTAGGAAACTAGCTGATTCATCTTCTACTGACGAATCAACGTTAGATCAGCAAGCTCTACAAGGATGAACATTCCAACATTCAGTACCATTTAAAGTATTAAATACCACCTTTTTGCAGAAAACAAAACCTCTGTGGCATATTTTACAAAAAAAAAAAAAAAAATTTGCATGAAAATTTTAAAAAAAAAAAATTAGTTGGAAACTTAAGGTCATCTTGTAGGGCGTACCAAGATGAAGAAATAAAAAAAAAATGGAACAAAAACAAATAAATAAACTACATAAAAAAAGAAACTTCTGTCAAAAGAGGCAGCTAAAAAGCTGTGTGCGAATGTAACAAAAAAGCAGAGAATAAGACATAAATAAAAAAATAAAACATGATTTACCTAGGCATTCTAGAGATAGTGTAGTCCCGACAACTATGCCAGTAATTAAACAGAGAGATACTAATGAAGACTGTGCAAAAACTTTAGCCTCTACTGAAAATAAACTTGCAGAGGATGCAAACGCATCCTTTATTGAAGAAAAATCTGTCAAAGATAGGCGGCCTCCAGAACAAGGGGTGAAGCGTGTTAATGGAGATCTGTTACCAATAAAAGCCACACAATTAAAAAAACGGAAGAAAACCACTTTAACAATTAAGGAAATGTTTCAAATAGCAATAATGCTGTCATTGTAACTGTACAATATCTCAACCCCTCTTGCTTTATAAGGTACAAAATCATTGTGCTGTTACTTTTGCAAAAATTTATAAAAATAAAAGAAATAAAACAGAAATCAGTATATGATATATTATTATAATTTATAAAGAGCTAATACACTTTACACAATTGCATGAAGCAAAAGAAATTATTTGTCCTTATTTTTTGAGCTAACTTTTATCAAAAGGCTATTAAATATAATTCTTCTCAGACTTCTGTTGGGTGTATGTTGAATCGCAGTGATGTACAGGTGGTAAATGTTTTAATGTCTAATTTTGTATTTTCTGATGCACCTGATGATGTGTTAAACTTGTTTGTTAACTTTTAATGTGAATGATTTAATAATAATTTAATATTCTTTTTCTTATTTATACATACTGAATTATAAATAATTAAGTTATTAATTATTATAGTGTAATATTTTCAACATATTGCGTGTTCTGATGTTTTACTTCTTAAAACATCTTTCGCGTATAAATTATGGTACAAATGTTTTGCTCGCGTATGATTTCAGTCTTTTTGCTTTTTTGCCAATCTCATCCCTGTAGATAGGAAATTTTAAATTAGGCTTATTCTTATTTAAAGCTGCATTCAGCAATTTTCATTTTGTCATAAATGAAATTATTATATGGTAAAATAGAACAATTATATATATATATTAAAATAATGTGCTAATATGCTTTCCAATTGCATGATTTGGAAAACTACTAAATAAAATAGGTTGTTTCAGAGTAGTAATACCTTGCCCAACCATAAAATAAGAATTGTTTATTAAAATGTAGAAATTATGCAACTTTAGAACACATTATGGTTAAGATTTGAAAAAATAAACGTTGTCTGAATCGTGCACTTAAGTTGCAAACAAATTATCCATATGTTTTATTTCAATCAAGATAGTCACAGTCAGTTAATTAGTCAAATTAAGAATAAATTATAAAATTAAATTTTTATATGGCTCATATGCTATATTAGCTTTTCATGTTCAATAATCTAAACTTGACAGCATTAAACAGTTCATCTTAAATTACTTACCACATTTGTAGAACTAAATATCAGTTACTGATCATAAGAATTTCAGGAAGATTTAACTGAAGAGCCCAAGAACTTATTTCTTTGCTGTTTCATTATAATTAAGAAGGGTTTTGCAATAAAAATAAAAACATCTAATGAAAATTATTCAGTTGGCTTCATTTTCAAAGTGTTTTCTATGAAAAGCATGAGGTTCTGTATCTGGTAAATTGTCTGTTTTAATCTAATTTTGCTGTAAACCAAAAGTATATCTCGCATCTACTATCGTAGCCACTAGCAGATAATTTATAACTAATTAATATTCAGGTGAACACACAACAGAAAGAAACAAAGGGAAATATTCAAACATTTATTTAATAACCTTAAAATCACAGCCTTGTATTTGATTAAAATATGATTTCATCAAACTGCTAAACATAATACAAAATTTAATTTTGTGTTAAAATAATTACAAACACATATTTTTATTAGATCTTTGGCCAGTTGATATAACCAACTCGTCAAAATTAAAGAATGGCAAGTTGTCATACACAATTCATAGAAATATTGTTGAGTGTAATTCGGTGAGAGTACTTAAGTAAAATAATGTATCACAGAAAGATAGATGACCGATTTAATATTTTAAAAAACCAATAAAATAAATATAATAAAATCTTATATAAGGAATGCAAGTATTCAGAAAAATTGTGTATCATTTGTTGAGTTTCAATAGCATAATATACTTGATACAATAACTGCATTAAACTGTGGATACACAATGCCAGTAACAGATTTGAAAGTAACATACTAATATTGCACCTACTCTTGAGTACATGCAGCAGTATATAATGTCAGCTGAATATCATACTCATCTCTGAGATTTGGCGTATTATGTTTTATACAAACCCTATTCATTTCCATTAAGACTGCGAAAATCTTGGAAATAGAATAACTGGAACAAAAAGCAAGCACTAGTACGCAGTGAATGGTCTGGCATTTAACTCAAGAAAATAGGATAGTCATTTTTTGAAGTAAGGAATATGCCCTTTATTCTTTACACTGATTACTGAGTTTAGGTTCATCCTTATCAAATTATGCCATACCATGCATAACATATTTTTTAGGATTTATAAACTTTATATGCGAGTTTTATTTATTACATTACAGAGCATTTTTTTTAAAACTTATAATCGTTTAGGTGTAACTTAAATACCACTGAATATTTTCTGGTATGTAGCAATATCAAAATCAACTTATAGTTAGGAATTTCATATCTTCCGTTACAATAAAATATAGTGATACATTTTTTGTATACAAATTAGCCCTATCAATAAGAGTTAATAAATTTTCATATATAAATTTATTTACTTACAAAAATTGACCCAAGTAACTGTAAGAATAGTATTGCTGTATTAAATTAATGGACAACATAAATTTACAATGAAGCTAGTAATAATCACCATATAATAAAACAAATTTTATAAAGATATTATCTGAAGTAATATGGAAAGGGAAATTACATCCAGTGATAAATTTATCTATGCATGTTTTGAATGTAGTAAATAAAAAAAAAAATGTGTGGCAACCTGACTAGTGTACTTTCCAAAGATTAGTTCTAACCTACAAGGGTGTGAAATTATTTTATAACTTAATAGTCTGAATCTTTTAGTTACTCAACATCTGTTTGTAAATTATTTACTTTTTAAAGTTGATGAAACACTATTTCTAATGAAAATATTGATTGTCATTAAAATATACACAAGTGCTTAACATAAAAAATTACCAGGCTTCTCTCCAAAAAGAAAAAGTTTTTATAAAAATGTTCACCTTGAATATGTGATCAAACATTGAAGTGGATTTTATACTTAATTTTCTTTTTAGTGCAAACGGAACAACAGTGAGCAAATATAACAAAATAGTATGGTGCTGACCATGAATATAATCTATAAATAACAAATTAGCACGCTATTTGTGAGAAAATATATAATGTAGTTGAGATCCTTGACTAAAACAACTTTCTATTACTTACCATTAGATTACAAAAGTCAACAAGAATTAAATAGCATAATATAATTAATATTTTGCCTGTGTATTTCATGCTTATAGTAAATAACAAATTTGACCACTTATGAAAGTAATTTAACAAATAGAAAGGAGTAAAGGGAAAACTGAAAATTGTAAATTTTCATTGGCATCTTTTATAGTTTAACACACTTGGGTTTGTCTTAATATTTCAAATGAAGCCTTTATTTTATGCTATAATTAGAAATCAACATTTTCATCTTTTTAAATCTCAAGCTTAATAGAATAGTCATCCAGTGATTATTCATCTATATCAATTCAAAATGATTAATTAGTTTTCTAATTTTAATGAACAAGAACAAAATAGAAATTAAAATTTTTGATAGCTCATAGTCTTACTCTTCAAGGAAAATTATTATTACAGTAGAAAAAAATGTTAACACAAATAGTTGTAGCATTTTCATTTTATAACCTCTCTGACATTGAAATTTTCTAGCTCGGCAAATATGAGTGTGCTTCTTTGTGTAAATTTAAATCTGAATTAAATGCATTAATTGGCAAAGACAGTCTTCTGACCAGCTGTTTTTTACCAATTTTAAAGGTTAAAAACATACCTTTTGGTGTATTATTGATTTTCAAACCAATTCCTTTTAGTTAACTAATTTTAACACAAACTGAGCCTTTTCCAGTTCAAATATAAATGAGCAAATTAATAGTTAGTAATGTACACCACTGTCATTTATAAAAAAGGAACTTTTTGTGTGTACTGTAATGCATTAAAAAAATTCTGTCATTTATTATGAATGCTCAAGACTTCAGTTGTACTGAGATTGAATACATTTCCCTGGTAAAGAATCTCTGTAAAAGACCATTTATGTACATAATGCATAGCCTATAAAGAAATCAAATTATATACAAAATCATTATCCAAATCCAACATCTAATGACATCATAACTATAAATCCAACAATTGCAAACCAGGAAGCCAGCTTTCCATTGGAACTGAAAAATAAAAAAGAAAAATACCATTTTATTAAGTTGGCAAATTCAATATGCTCATAAAATAACTGGTTTTTCATTTTATTTTTCAAATTTATCACTTAAATAACAATATATACTAATAATTAAAAAGTACAGTATTATCAGTAAAAATTTTGATTTCAACCCTGAACTTTATATAGTTTAATAGGTTTAAATTTATTTAATCCTCACATGATAGTTGTTCTTCAAGATATTAAATCAGCAGGGGTGGTTTAACCCCCAGGTGGATAAAAAAATTTGAACCTACTGTAACCCAGAATCCAATGACTATCAGAAGGTTTTTCATTGTAGATTATAGTGATTGTAAAATATTTAGGTAAAGAATCAAATTCAAAGAGATGCGTACCGATTAAAACCCATCTATCGCACACTTCCGCGCTTGCTGGCTCAAGGACAAAGCAACATAAGCCTTCCGCATGCACAGAGATTGCTACCAGTATGCATGCGTATGGGGAATCGGATTAGAAAAATTAATTATGTAATTTGAACGCCTTTTTTTAACCGATTGAAACGACATTTGGGCACAGAACTATAATTAATTTAGCAACCATCATACCAATTTTTATTTATCTAAGCCAAAGGGTTTAGGGTCATTCCATGTCAATTCAACCACACCACGACACCCATAATCTCAGATTTTGATGAAACTTGGCATATTTGTTCCTTTTATGGATTTAAGTAAGCATGCAAAATATTTTTGCTCAATCTCAAATACTTTAGGTTTTATAGCCTGTTGAAGTTTTAAGAATTTCAAGATTTTTATTGAATTAGGCTTAGCAAATACGATTGGTTCTTTTATAGAAAATAAGTTGTCTTCCTTATTTACCAACAAATGTTGATGAAAATATTTATGATTATACTTTAATATATAAGGAATCCAGTAAAAAATAAACTAAGCCAGTAAGTATTTATACATGGCCAGGAAAAATTCTGAAATGTTATTTTGAAAATTTTGTAAATGAAATATCGAGTTCCACACTAAGGGGACTATCATAAAAAGTGAAAAGGATAATCAAAAAAATTTATTTAATTTATTATTCTAAAAGATATACTCTATCACATGAAAAAATAAAAATAGTGGTTTTTTCAGTCCTTCATTATTTTTTAAAGGTCTAGAAAAAAAAAATCGAAAATTCATGCGTTTGTTTTCAGTGTGTTAAATTCAAATTTCCTTTCATTTAAATTCAGCAATTTTGTCTTGTAAACTATCAAAGTAACCACTATTATGTACTGCAGCTAAGGCTAAACAGAATTTAAAAAATAGTGCTAATAAAGTAAAAAAATTCAATTGCAAAGTGAGGTACTTATTTACGTTTGTTGGAATGGAAAAAGTTTAGTTACAAAATTCACCACTAAGAATATTTCAAATTCTAAGTCCATTGTTCTTTAATTTTCTCAAATGTTTTCAAAACTTGACTTTACAAGCAACATGCATTCTTGAGAGAATTGGTAAGTTCTTCCAGTCATTGTTTTTGGAGGTTTCACGATTGCAATGATGTGAGGGATGGGTACTGCACATACATCTTCCCTGTTGGGCCAAAAAAATGATAGTGATGGTCCATTAGGATGTAAAAACTTTACAGTGACATCTTCTTCTTCTGCATTCACCTCACTCACCATACCAAAATACCATAAATTGTCATAAATACAACCGACAAAGCATCCAGGATATAAATCCTTCATTTTCACTAATAAAGTTTGATGCTTAAGTAAGTTGAAAGTAAGAGCTCGTGTTTCATCTCTGCTGATTCTTCTAGCCTCAATCATTCCCAAGTCGTCTATTGGCTGAAAGTTGTGGAATAGTCTGGTTCCTGGAAGAGTTTGGGTATCTTTTAGACGACTTTCCAGAGTAAGGCTAGTAGAATCAACCGCTTCTTTAGAAATATGCTGGAAGGTAATGTTTGCAATGTTGATTTTGCAAAACTCGAAAAGCTCATTTGTTGTAATTTGTCTATCCAGATGTTGTTGAAGACTTTGCTTTCTAGCTAATCGTTTGACGGTACCCCCTATACCATCGCATTCTGTTTTCCCATGACTG
>BGPR01031764.1:0-17857 GCA_013235015.1 Araneus ventricosus | reverse complement strand
TGGTGCAAAATCGTCCAAAAGCAGTAGTCTCGGAATCCGTTGCTGAAGAGTACTTTCGTGAACGAGAATGTTAAATACCTTGATCTGCAGTGTTTCAATAGATCTTTTTAAATAAATGTAAATTAATTAATAAATGTAAATTAATTAATTAATTAATTAAACTTATTTTCTCTTTATTATGAAGTAATGATATTGTTACAAAAATCGTTCTGTGAGTGTATGATGTAAACAGTCGAACACGCATGGTAATGGAGAATGAAGGTTTATCCACAAATATGCAGGGAAAACACGTAGCACAGGTAACAGGAAACAATAGATCTTGCACAGATTAGCGACGTGAACAGACAACAATTCACAGGTAATAAGAGTTCAGCATTTTGATATTTAGCAACACAAACAGTCAGCAAATCACTAATAACGACAATAACAGCACTTTCAATAGCGCTCAGCTCACCAGCTTCCTAGCTCGCACTGCAGACGGAACTCTAAAGTCGTTCCAGTGGATCAACACTACCCTCTCTGATCCAAACGCTTCACTATCACTCTTAAAGACATCCTTCACAAAGATCCTCATCCACAACTTTTTACTTTTTTAAGAATGATTGGTTTTTACTCTTTGATATAAAAATTTTTTACCTTGTTTTTAGGTCATTTTTACCTTGTTGCAAGCTTTTATAGACTTCAAATATTGACACTCCTTTTAACTAAACTCCTATACTAAGATTTTATCCTAGACCATATGTTTGGCGCAGCATAATCAAAAATGGTTTTTGCGCCAGTAAACTCCACCAAACCAAACCAAACGCGGTCCTTATATACACTCTTCGACAGGCGGTGACGTCACATGGAGTTTTCTCGTATATTCAAGCGTATTTCCTTTCCTAATAGAGATATAGAGAAAAGGGTGGCATTTTCTGGAATCATCGATTTGTTGCCAAAATGGTCGCCAAAGTCAGGGGTCCCGGAATGGCCGCTGCCCCTCACTCCATGCTTACTCCTGTAAAACTCCCTCCCCAACTATAAGACTAACGAGGCAGGAAAGCGACATTACATCTTTGTAACAATATACTTTCCTATTTAATTTCCTAGTCATACGCATATTTGAGGTTTCAAAAATATTTTTTATGCACTGACGGAGGTCAAATGATATTTCTGCAACCTAAAAGTGTCCTCTTGTTGAAAATGTCTCAGAATCCTTATTTAAACATCCCCCATTTCAAAACAGCTGTATAACATAAAGTCGAGACAAAAGGAAATGGGGGCGGGGAGGAATGCCTAATATTGCTTTCTAGCTTGTGCAACAGAAGAAACAATTGACCCTCCCTGTGGTCCGTACGTTGGAGGGATATAAATATCTGCACGGGGCAAACCGCATTAAGGGCTGCCCTCGAGAGAAGCCCCAGAGGGGACGTCGGCTGCCAGGGCGCAGCTGGGGTCTGCGGACACGTCAGGAATGGCCAATGGATGCTCCTCAGTTAGAAATTGTTTGCGTTGTATTTTATGAGTGCTCAAAATGCACTCATAGATTGAAGTGTGGATAGGTACTACTGAATACATCTTAACCTCTTAGCGGTCGCGCCCGTCATATTGATGTGCATTGAATCATCTAATTTTGAGGCTTATAAACTGAAATTTAATCATTAATTAGCTTTATAATTTGACACAAAAATTACGTAGAATCCATGAGCATCTCAAGTATTCTATGCCTTCTCAGATGAACGAAAACGACAGCCCTTTTCCAAAATAGGAGATATCATCTAATTAGATAGCAAAACATAAAAAAAGGCTCAGTTCGGGTCCGCGCCGTAGAATTTTCGTGAACCCGAAAAGCGCCTTTCTTATGCTTCATTTAGATTAGCTTTAGTTGACGTCATCTGTTGACAGTATATAGAACTACATTTTGCGTATACACAGACATTTGTAGTAAAACATTATTTACTACAAATGCTCGTATTCCCAGTAATATTCAAATTTTGATACAATGTTTCTTTAACGTATTGTCAAGTATTCTGTTAGTTTCGTACGATTCGAAAGAAAACTCTGCATGTTATAATCAACAAACATGCGGAGTCTGAAATTTTCAATTTAATACCGATTTTTACTTATATTCTGATAAATATTTTTGTCCTACTTTGGGTCTTAGTAATACTCCTCAAGCTCTGTAAACTGACACCAGAATCAACCTCTTATCTAAACGCGTTTCCACGCTACACTTATTTATAATATTACATAAAACTAATTCATAACAATAACGCGTACATGCCTACACCGATACGATGACGTCACAGGTAAAACAAATATTATGCGACAAACTCTTACAGATATGATATATATCTGTTCTGGGATCAACCATTCTTTTCGCATTATTAGTCTCGTAGTAGTTATTAACGATTCAGATCTGAAGGTATTTTGTCACACAAGAAAGTTCGACCGACTATCACTGTAACGAGCGGAAAGACGTTTTCACGTCAAAACATGCGTCTCTTAAGGGGTAAAGAGAGCCTGCAGTCAATGGCAAAGCAGGTTGACTTTATGATGAGAGATACGTGGTGTATCATAGGCTCAGTTAAAAAGTTTTAAATTTGATTCTAATGTATTTAAGAATAACAGATATATAAAGGTTCATTCAAAACAACTGAGCAACTTTAAGCGACGGAGTCGGTTTTATAGTGTTCGGCTGATTCAATGGGAGCCTCGCACCACCATATCAGAGTTATTGAATTTAAATATAGTTCTCATGTTGAAATAAGAAAGAGAGACAAAAGAAATGTAAGTTTTGCTGAGAGGCAATTCTTCGCAAGGAGAGTTTTGGTCAAATGAGAAAAAAATGCTAAGAAATACAAAGGTAAAGGTTTTTAATTAGTGAAAGAAAAGAATCCGCTCCATGGTGTCATAAAAAAATCGTTCTTTAACTGAGGAAGAAGTATATGGACAATTAGTAATAAATAGGAGTTCACGTAAATGTGAGAATGCATTTAGATTGTTGTGAGTTGAATTTGGACATTTTAATTTTTTGAAACAGTGGAGTATGTTTGAATTTTTCTTCTTTACTGATACTTTTATGAAGGTATTTTTGCCGGAAGGCTAATAATTTTTCAATAAATTTTGTTAGCGATATTATGCTTGTTTTTTTCTTTCTGAAAACTCTTTTGTTGTTTACTTATCTTGTTTGTCTTGTGGTTTGGGAAATTTCGGTCTATGAAGAGGCTTTGGTTAGACTTAGGTTAAGCCTCTTAAAGAAAAATTTCCCAAATTAGTTGAATCCATTTCGAATTTAGTCTATAGCCCTTGAAAAAGTGGACTAGAATGGAATCTTTGTCTGTTTAATCCGGTTCTATCAGAGTTTATTTCGTGGTTTTGACTTTCTTTAAATTATCATTGACTTCCTTTGTTTGTTGTATGCAGCGGCATATTGCGCGCTACTTGAACATTGTTTAAATTTTGCAATGTATGTTTAAATTTATTTTTAAATTTACTTTATTTACAAATTTAACTTATTTTATTATCTTTATGCTTTAGAATGTTGAAGTATTTAGTATGTTAGGATATAATTCAGATGAATTAAACTGGTCTCTCAGATTTGCAACTCAGTTAAGAGTCTATACGTCTTCTCTTAATTGATAGAGAATGACCGAAACAGTGTTCCAAAATGGCACGAGGGCGTTTTGGGGAGATGGAAATGGTAGAATCATAAGATGCAGCAATTTAGAAATCAATAATTAGCAAACGAATGAAAGCTCCAATGGGACACCCTGTATATTAACAAAGATGCTGTTTGAAAAGAAAGAATGGAAATAAAACCAGAATATATTACTAACATAATTTACAATTTAAACTGCGTGATAGATTTGAAACTAGTAGAAGAAGGTGATACATAAGATAAAACAATGATAGGAGTATCGGCTTTCATATGCTCAGTATGCTGTCTCCCATTCAAGATCACAGCTGTAAGGCCCGGTGAACACTAGCCGATTCGTGTCGTTGAAGCTATAAAAATAATAATAGTAACCTCCATTCCGCCTGTGTGTCTCCACAGGGGGTATGTGGGTTACTATTGTTATTTTTATAGCTTCAACAACCGAAATCGGCCAGTGTGCACCGTGCCTAAGACTTGACTTACAGAACCGCTTCACGCCGCGCAAATTTGACCACCATGTCAAACCCATCGTCAATGCAAAAAACGGGTCAAAATAGGAGCGGCTTGGAGAAGAAAGTTGGATATTCATCTCTACCAGCCAGACGATGAACGTACCGTGCCTTTCATTGAGTACAAATTTTATTTTCAGATTACGCATCAGTGCCTTTAGTGTCGAACGCGCAGTAAGCACAATTTGAAAACTCGTCCAATGTGTTTGCAAAATAAAATCAAAACCAGAGCAACCACAGAACAGTTAATACATTACGAAATCAGGGAACATCCAATGACACTTTCTGTATATTAAAAAAATTTTGGTTTTTGGTGTATCAGCTGCATTTAAAATGAAAATCGGTTTTCAATTTATTCATTATTGCATCTCCTTTTTGCTTCAGTGATAATTTACAAAACGTATTGTGTGCTAAATTGATTCAGAATGTATCAACAGTAGTTTTCTCTCTTCGACTTTCTCGCATTCTTCCTCAATACGGAGCGTTTTGCGTTTAGCTTCATAGTACAATGGAGAGTAAACATTTTGGTCCTTTTCCCTTGGACCAATTGGCTTCAAATTTGAACGATATTTACATTTATAGTGTCAAGACAATATACCAAATTTATTCATCTGGCTTCTTGCGTTTTTTATTAATAACATTCACATAAACACAGCGGACAGACAATTCCTTTGATGAATTTCGCCCCGTTTTCACTGTTGGAGTCTGATGGAAACGCATAATCTAGATTTCTATTGTTCATAGAAGAAATTAAATATTTTAAAATACAAAAGGTGGTCCGTCGCCATATTTATACACTCACCTACAATTTTGCTGCAAAGATAAAATGCCAAATTTCGTTCGTATAGCTCATTCAATGTTGTTAAAGTTATTAAATTCACAGTCAGACATAATTTTAAAAAATAGAATCTTTTTTTCGGACTCGAGGAAGTTTGCGTGTGGAGATTCATCATACTTCGTATGCGAGAGAGAAAGCACTTCACTTTTTTCTCTTAATTTGTTTCCGTGATAAGGGTTTAGTTTAGAAATGTTAACGTCCCGTTTTGAAGCAACAAAAGGGCTATTGTATAGCAAAGGATTCCGAAAGCCTCCGCGCTTCTGCGCATGTGCCGGGCGGAGTTATTTTCATCAAAATAAGAAGAAAGTGAAGAATGGAAGGAGAGATGCTTACATTTTACTTAGCGTGATCTAACAAAGAACTCCGGAAATGCTCTCCTGTGAGTCATTGCCTGACATCCCTTTCCGGTGTAAAATCGTCCAAAAGTGCTAGTTTCGAAATCCGTTGCTAAACAGTATTTTGGGACGGACCTCTCAATTTTAAACTGCAGTCAGATGACGAGAATTACACCTGAACTGGCATGTCCCTCTTCAGACTTCCTCACCACACTAGCGGGAGGACGTTTAGCCCCCTACGTACGATTTAGCGAGAAACGGGCCCACACACACGGCGGATCTTCAATGGAACCGGGTTTCGGGCCTGGATCCAAGACCTTGCCACTAGGCGACCGCGACCCCGCCGTGATTAGGGTAAAGGAGACAGTTGTTGACTCCTCGGATAGTTATCGGCACCCTAATCTTTAAGAAAAACACTGGGTGACAATGGCTATGTCACTGGGTGTCAATGCCTATGCCACTGGGTGTCAATGACTATGTCACTGGGTGTCAATAACTGATTTTGCCCTATTTATTTTTAATATAATGCAAAATACCTTCCAGGGATATTTTTTTATGGAACCCTTTATTCAGCTTAAAGTAAAATAATTCAGAAAAGTTATAATGAATCACAACTTTATTGCATTATTTTCACTATTTTTTCACGAATTTATAAATATTGCTAAAGGGTGCCGATACTTGTTAGTTTACCCTATTAATAAACACTCATCATGGTAAAATGGCCATTTCTCATATTTAGAGCGTTTTTCAATGAAAGTTCTTTTTTAAAGAAAAATGAAACTAACTAGACCAGAAACACCAGGCACAAAAACCACTCATAGATATTTACAAAACTTTCGAAACATCCCTTCAGCTGTTTATTTTACAGCTTTTTTCCCTAAAAGAACATGATTTATCACAACTGCCAAGGAGTCCTCCATTAAAAAATACCGCTAATTAAAAATTTCTAATTAGCGCGTTAATAGAATTGATATTTCGACCGTTTTGTATCTCTGCAAGAGGAGAAGCTCAAAAAATCTGTAACGGATGCAACGGAAATTAAAAGTTCCATGAAGTTTCCCCTCTAAGATTCCGGGAGTACTTCAAGTATATGAACGCGAAAACTAATTAATCATCTTTGAATGCGAAAGGCAAAGGCTTCAAATGAAAAATTGAATTCCGCCATTAAAGTAAACTTCTCTGTTAGAATGTCGCCAATAAAGTGAAATTCATTTATCGCTGATACAGCAGCCAGAAAAATGTTTTAAGAATCTTTCTAGATTTTATTTCCCGTCCAGACGATTCCATGAAAGGCTTTATCTATCTTTTAGGAATAAAAGTCTTATCGAAAAGTTTAATTCTTTGCCAATTTAAAGCATGTATTTGGATCATGAATATAAGAACATTAATACTTTGTTTAGTACGAACATTCTAATATAAGACGCCTGAATATTATGATTCGATACTTTCTGATCGCCTATAAATTCTTGTTCTCTGAACTGAAAGAATAAATTGATGAAATTTTTGCCTTTTTCAAACACTTTTATTTAATTTGACTTTGTCCAATTAAAGCATGTATTTGTATCATGAATATATGAACATTAATACTTTGTTTAGTACGAACATTCTAATATAAGACGCCTGAATATTATGATTCGATACTTTCTGATCGCCTATAAATTTTGCCCTCTCGAACTGAAAGAATAAATTGACGAAATTTTTTGTCTTTTCAAACACTTTATTTTACCGGATTTTGTCCAATTAAAGCATGTATTTGGGATCATGAATATATGAACATTAATACTTGTTTATACGAAATATCTCTAATATAAGACGTTCGAATATTATGATTCGATACTTTCTGGATCGCTCATAAATTCTTGTTCCTCTGAACTGAAAGAATAAATTGATGAAATTTCTTGCCTTTCTTTCAACACTTTTATTTAATTTGACTTTTGTCCAATTAAAGCATGTATTTGGACTATGAATATATGAACATTACACTTTGTTTAGTGCCAACATTCTAATATAAGACGCCCGAATATTAGTGATTCGATACTTTCTGATCGCCTACAAATTCTTGTTCTCTGAAACTGAAAAGAATAAATTACGAAATTTTGCCTTTTTCAAACACTTTATTTAATTTGACTTTGTCCAATTAAAGCATGTATTTAACATGAATATAAGAACATTAATACTTTGTTTTAGTGAACATCTCTAACATAAGACTGAATATTATGATCATACTCTCTGATCGCTCATTCTGTCTCGGAACTGGAAAGAATAAACAGATGAAATTTTGCCTTTTCAAACACCCTTTATTTAATTTGACTTGTCCAATTAAAGCATGTATTTGACTATGAATATATGAACATTAATACTGTTTAGCACGAACATTCAATATAAGACGCCTGAATATTATGATTCGATACTTCTTCTGATCGCCTATAAATTGTTCTCTGAACTGAAAGAATAAAATTGATGAAATTCTTGCCTTTTTTCAAACACTTTATTTAATTTGACTTGTCCAATTAAAGCTACGTATTTGACTATGAATATAAGGAAATACTAATACTTCGTTTAGTACGAAATATCTAATATAAGACGCCTGAATATTATGATTCGATACTTTCGATCGCTCTATAAATTCTTGTTCTCTGAACTGAAAGAATAAATTGATGAAATTTTACCTTTTTCAAACACTTTTATTTAATTTGACTTCGTCCAATTAAAGTATGTATTTGTACTGCGAATATATGAACATTAATACTTTGTTTAGCTACGAACATTCTAATATAAGACGCCTGGAATATTAAGATTCTATACTGATCGCCTATAAATTTGTTCTCTGAACTGAAAGAATAAATTGATGAAATTTCTTGCCTTTTCAACACTTTATTTAATTTGACTTTGTCCAATTAAAGCATGTATTTGGATCATGAATATATGAACATTAATACTTTGTTTAGTACGAACATTCTAATATAAGACGCCTGAATATTATGATTCGATACTTTCTGATCGCCCTTAAATTCTTGTTCTCTGAACTGAAAGAATAAATTGACGAAATTTTTGTCTTTTTCAAACACTTTTATTTTATTTGACTTGTTTCATGCTTGAAAAGACAGGATTCTATTTGGTTTTTCATTCACTTCCTAATTTGTTAGAATTTTGAAATTTTGTACACACACCTGTGTGTTCTCCCTGACAATATATTACTTACTTAACTATTAACTACATGTGGTGCCATCTGGTAGTGAATTTGAGGAAAATTATATTTTCAAAGTTCATAATATTTATAATAATGTATTAGGAAATATATCAATAACTAAGAAGTAGAAACTGAATAGATAAAAAATATATCTACTTTCTAATACACAAATAGAAGCGTGTTTTTAAAACTTCTTTCATATTGGAATTATTTTAACTCGAATTGTTTCATATGTGTCAAGATGGAATATTTTGACCAATTTTTCACTTACTTTATGATAATTTAGTGTTTTGAAATTTTGTGTGCTTGTGTGTTCGCGATGACAATACACTATTTTAATATTTTCAGAATTTATTATCAATTAATTGATTCAATTTATTCCATTTTTAATTCCATACTACCTGGTAATGAATTTGAGAAAGAAATAATTTCAGTTTTCCATAATGTTTATAATAATTAAATATAAAAAACTAAAAAATCAAAAAACGCATTTAAAGTATAAAAAATTACTTTTATACATTAATAGAATGTGCTTTGAAAAAACGGTTTTTGTGATATATATTGATGCTTTTTTTTTCACAAATCAATCAAAAAAATCAAGTACTTGTGTAGTACTTGTCATCTGTTTAGAAGACAGCAGAGGATTGATGGCAAGGCAAAATTACTTTTTAGTACATTAATAAAAGAATGTGCTTTGAAAAAACGGTTTTTGTGATATATATTGATTCTTTTTTTTTCACAAATCAATCAAAAATCAGCAATTTGGTGTAAAGTACTTGTCATCTGTTTAGAAGGCCGCGGAGGATTGATGGCAAGTGCCACGGCTTGAAACAGGACGGTTCATGTTCAAAAAATCCGATTCCACAGAAGTTCCAATTGCATATGGGCCTGGTGTACATTCAGTCTGAAGTCGAAGCTCAAACTTTCCTGCTGGTGTGGAATGGAAGTTTGAGGGGAGGAGTCGCCCAGGTGTCACTTCATTGTCAAGTAAGTCTTTTCTTTGAAAATTATGAGGTCCGTCCTAAAATAGATATCGTTGCTTCAAAATGGAACGTTGATATTACTAGAACAAACTAACTTCATCTGCTTGGTCTTCGATTTTCACATTGTAGTGTGTTTTACGATGATGATCTGTCGATGTGTGACTTCTGACCCCAACAATAGATTTAACAGATGCCCCATGCCGAATCTTAAAAAGAATAGTTCTAGGGTCATGTAGAAAAGATTCCAATGCCAAACCATTCAGACAGAAGTAATATAAACTTCGTTATGGTGTAGAAAGTATTAAATTTTTAATGAATCTGAACATTAGATGGCTATGTTGAAACTTGTTGCTATAAAGAGACCATCTGAATATATATTACTGCTTCGTCTGTTCATTTCAAAGATCTAGACATTATAGAGTGGCACTTTGCTTTTCGTATTCTAACTTTCAGTTGCAGATCTTATATTTTTTTGAAAAGTGTAGCGGTTACAATTCACTGCCTTCTCTTTTTATGGTAGGTGGCGCCACTAGACATATCCATTTTTTTTCCCATGATGCTTCTCTTCTTTCTGTGTACTTTGTATTGTGTTGTTGTTCTCGTCTATGTCTTGTGCCTTTAATGTACTATGTCGAACTTAGCCATCTAATAAAAAATGGTTCCTGAAATTGAATTAATTCTTCCACAGCGGCATTCCACATAACTATGAGTCTCGTCCCTGTACAAAAGGAGATTCCACTGTAAAGAACCAATGTCAGGAGGGCAATATTAAATGACAAAAAGAAAACATCTTATATCAGACCGTTTTGACAAAAATTCAACGTGGAAAGCTAGGCAACTCAAGTAAGTCAATTCTGTTTTTTTTTTTTTTTTGGAGGGGAGGACCTAAAATAACATACTTGACTTGTAGATCGAGTTACAGAATTTTTGATATTTAAATCTGTAATTTAGTCAAAGTAATAAATTAAAAGACAAAA
Organism: Araneus ventricosus; assembly: GCA_013235015.1. Classification (NCBI taxonomy): domain Eukaryota; kingdom Metazoa; phylum Arthropoda; class Arachnida; order Araneae; family Araneidae; genus Araneus; species Araneus ventricosus. The sequence continues at coordinate 7,388 of BGPR01031764.1, read as the reverse complement.
AAAAAACTGAACACGTTTTAGAATCCCTGGTCTCCTTTGCGTTATTATATGATTTAAGTAACAATCAATGTCCGAAATAAGGCCTGCTATTGTGATGAGGATGTTTTCAGATGGGGGATGTCGATTGAGGTATCACTTTCGTCATCTGACCACAGTTCAAAATTACGAGGTCCGTCTCAAAATAGCCCTTGAGTGGCTTCAAAACGGGATGTTAATATGTATAACTAAACTAAACCTAAATAGGATCTACCATCCATCTAATTAGGAGGTTAAATAAATTCACGCGTCAAGAGGTTAATGGTGTGGACTCAGGGAGAGTGGCACCATTGACTAAGATGGTAACTCAGCTTGAAAATACATCGATCAGTTAAAAAACTGAAATGCAAATAAATTATTTGTAGATTGAATAAGTCTATCTTTTATGCCTTAGACACTGAATGAGCTTACCACTAGACATCTTTTATAAAATCTTTTACTTCAGACACTAACAAACAACAACTGTAAATCGTTTTGCACCATTACATAAACATCAGCTTAAAAGCACAATATCCTGTTGCGTCCAGTCTCGTTAAGAAACACAATAGGATGTGTTTCTTTCTTTCAATAGCATCCTTTCAAACTCGAAAGAACAAACCAAAAAAAAGGCCCAACGATCTTGAAGAGAGAAGGGCTCGCGCCCATCTCCACGACACGAGTTTCGACAGTTTCGGAAAAAAACAAGACGGAATGTGAGAAAATCGACCTACCTGTTTTCTATAATCGTTTGGTGGAGAAAGAAACACTGACCTTCTGTCGATATATTTGTTTCGTCCATTTACTCATGATGCCACGTGAACCAAAGAAATAAAAGATCGTGCCTTCTTTACCAGAAGAAACAATAGCGCTGAGTGGCGAACTGGAAGAAAAGCACTCCAACCAAACGATTTCAATGATGGGAGCGAAGCTGCCAACTCTCTGAGTGTGCAACAGGCCGAGACCCACTCCTTGCCGAACACGCACTCGAAAGCAAGAGATGTGCGTTTTGGAAGGGCTCCTTCCTGTGTAAAGGATCGTCTCGGCAAAAAGTAGTATCGTCTGCATGTACTCTCCCCCGAGTCTTCTCGTCTGCAGCGCCGTTTTTATTCTTATTTCAAGAAGGAATTGAATGTTAATAGGCTTAGGCTCGAATCTGTGTCTTAAGAGAGATAATGACGATGGCTTGGGCAACACTTTCTGGCGCGAGTTAAGGGCAAATCCCAAGTCACGAAGCACTGATAAAATCTGCATAAGTCAGGGAGAAAAGTTAAGTGCAATCTCATTCAAATCAGGGCTTTTTAACCGAATTACTTGATTTGATTTAATCTAATGGTCGGATTAGCACCTTGTGCTGAAGCTACCCGAGAGCAGTTTAATTTAGGTCAGTTAGAATAATTTCCTGTTTTGTAGCAATACGAGAGTTCTTTAGAAAGAACCTCGTAATTTTGTTCCGTGGTCAGATGACCACAGACACTCTGAGCCTTCATTCCTCCCTAGTAGCACAAAAGACATTTGCACAATATTGTACGATATTGAACAATATATTCAATATTGTATAATATTGTACAATATCATAATATCGAACAATATTATACAATATCGGACATTCATGTTGTGCTACCTGGCTATTCTCCAAGCTTCCTCGCAATATTAGCTTGAGGACGTTTGATGATCAAGGTCAAATTTAATATGCACTAGACCTACATATATATGGCGCATCCTTGATGCAAATCGTGGTATTTTCGAAATCTGGATCCCTCCAATTTCAAAGTCAACCAACGCTCACCCTTCGGCATGTTTAATCACGGAAGGTAACTCTGTGCGAGCCAGATCAATAGGATGCCTCGGAGATCATGGTGCCTATAACGCCTGAAGAAGATTTCCGAGGGGCCCAATTTGCAGAACGTCACGAGTTGTTACTGTTCAGCCTCCAGTAAACTTCTTCAGAGCACCAAAAAAAGGAGTCCAAATTGTAATCAATCAAGAAGAGTTCAGTTCAGTTTAATTTAAATCAACGTTCAATTTTGAAACTACGTGAGAGCCTTGAGTCGGACCTCGTAGTTTCCACCTGTGGTTTGGATGATGAACACAACACTCAATCAGGGATACCCTTTTTCCAATTTCAAGTCGCACTAACTGGAAGACATTTAAAATAGAAGGATTTAACGCGAATCAGCCTGAGTACTTGGGAGAGGGGTGATGAGCCGGACCATGAATTTTGAACGGTGGTCGAATGATGAGCATGATACCTAAGGCAGTACTCCACGCTGAAACCGAATGTTTAACACTTTATATTGTAAATTTGTTTTGTAGCTATTATTTTCCCCTAACATTTGTAATTTTGTCCTCTAAAGTTGTGGAGGAATTTCAGTCCGTTTATTTATTTATTTTTTTTAATTAAATTTGAGGGCTGGAAAAATACTTTCTTTGTCGACCATTAATTACCTTTTAAAGCTTCACAGTGCAGAAACTCCCTTTATACGGCAACAACAGGACATCTTCAATGCCGAATAAGAGGTATTTCCGTGAATAAATGAACGATTGAATAATTTTACGAATGCATTGTACAAAGCAGCAGTCCTCAAGAGAATTACACTACAAGAAAATTATTTACTTACGATCAATCACTAAGGACGCAAGATACAGATTTACCCATGGTTCAAAAGAAACAACTTTTTACAATTGTCAGTTTTGACGTCGAATTAATCAAAATACATTCGAAGTATAGGTAGTATTTTAAAATTGCGTTAATAGGAAATTTAAGGGACAAGAGATGAAATTCGAATTACAGACGAAATAGAATTAATAAAGCTTGGCTCTACCAAGTTTCCCTGATCAATTAAATAACAAACTCACATCGATTAAAAATCAACATTTAATTAATAAGAAGGAAGTAAATATTTTTTTTCCTGGAGGGAAGGGGAAAAAAACACCAGTTCCTTTTATTATTATTATTATAGAAAAGCGGTTATTTTTAACAATCGGCAACTCTTTTAAACCCGGCATTACATGGAAGAGTTGAAGAAATGTTCCATTCAATTTTCTTAAAAAGAGCGTAAGAAAAATGCTTGAAGAAGCTCGCTGCGAATTCGTCGCCGGAAGAAGCACCACAGCGACTCGCAAGATAACAACTTGAAAACTTTTCTTTCGTACTCTCAATAGACACTGTCACGAATAAGAACTATCCAAATTCGCCTCTTCACTTCCGGTTACGGTCAAGGAGTCGGTATTATTGCCATTTTCTTTCTCAGCCCAGAGCAAACTCAACTTGCATGAAACACCATTTTCCAACACGGGGACTCCGTTTCATCTCAGAGGAGAATAAAAGGCGTTTGTCCGACTTTTCCGAATATTTTTGGAATAAAAAAGCAAATAAAAGAATAGAATGGAACGAGGGGGGCAGGGGGGAATTCCTTGGACTCGTGGCTATGAGAGAGGGGAGGGAAGCAGGCGAGGCGATAAGGCATTGGAATTCAAAGAGCCTTTGCCAAAGGCTCGTAGGAAGAAGTGAAAGACGAAACTTTGTTGGCGACTTGTAAGTATATATTTCCACTTTGCATCTGTTTCGAAATCGAACAGGGGTGCGGCGCGGTCACTCGGGATATTCGGAACTCGCCCAACCTTCCCCCTCCTTTCGTAGCTGTTGAATTCTTTCCCACTTGCTTTTCGTTGTGGCTATAGAGTTTTACTTCACGAGTCTAAACTGAGTTATTTTCACTCCATTTCATGTTTAGAATATACCAAACGTGATACACTTCGTTTGATACTTAAAAATCAATCTTTCATTTCTTGTCGATGAATATGATTCCCGGCGCTTAAAAACTTTTTTTATTTTTTTTATTTTCTAAGTTACAGAAATTATGAGCAAAAAAAATTCGACTACTCGGCTAAAAGTCATCAAAGTTTTAAATATTATCAAGGAGGAGATGGAATTTAAATCCTGAAAGAAAAGAAACTAGTTTGAAAAGTCACAACCGGATGAAATGAAGATTTATTATTGATATGGACATTATATCAGATTTCAACCCTTTAACTGTGTTGTTTTCTCTGTTATTTAAGGGGACATAAGATTGTTAAACCTCGAAAATTTTCGATTTTTAAAATATATATTATTCTCCAGTCTTTTCTGAACAATTTAAAACAATCCGCGTTAAAAAAAATTCCCATAATTATGAAAATTATGAAGAAAAATGTATCAGCTGTTCAACGTAAACATTGAAATGGCCATATCTTAAAGCGCTGTTTCTCAAAATGTGTGTTTTTTTATATAGCGCGAACAAGATCTCAAGAACTATTGAATATTTTTTCACAAAATTTTTACTGAATTTGCATTGTGCTATGTTCTACAAATTGAACTACAATTTTTGTACAAGTTTTCTCCAAAGACGTTTTTTTGGGGGAGTTAAGAAAATTTGAAATTTTAGCTATTTTTAGCATTTTATTTTAAATTTGTATATATAATAGAAATTAAATTTAAATATTAACAAATTGAGGTTCAGATTCTTAAACAGACTGTTTGGATTACTTAAATACCCAAAATATTGTGTTTAGACCAATATTTTATTCGTAACCATGCGCGCAAGGTGACTATCTCATTTTTTCTCTAAAAATTATACCCATATTTATTACTATCGAAAATAAATATATATCAATATAAAGGTTTAAAAATGTGTGTACTATAAGAGAAAGAACAGATATCTTCTAGAAAAAAGTGAGTTTGTGAATTGCATTGTTTCAGAGATATAATGTATCGAATTTGACAGTTTCCCCCCATTTTTTCGAGGTTTAAGAGTTGTATGTCCCTTTAATTAGATGACCTACTTAGTTTTAAAAATGTGTTGTCGTAAGGTTTCATATAACCATTCCAAGTTACCTCGCCTAAATAGATGCAGTAGCTACTCTTTGTCAAAGTAACTTAAAGCTAATTCTGGCCCTGGTGCTATAGACATAGTGATAACCATGTTAGCCTATTGACCACCGCATCAATTCAAAGTAGCAACCTTCAAATTTGGTTTGCTAAAATGTCAACATAATATCATTTGTTAGTGTTTGTGTTTTTAGCGTGTTCGTCCAAATGTTTGTTAATAAGCGTTATTTGTAAGATAGCTTTGCGTGTTTAGTTTAACCACTAAAAGCTGCAAGGAGGTACAATACATTATTGTACCTTCTCTTCACAATCCCCAATTCCTCCCCCCTATCTCCTCTTCCCTCCATTGTTTCAAAGTACTATATAATAAATCCTGCGCACATGAAATGAATTCTATTCTCCAGTCTTGTGTTGACAGAAAAAGTTTTATCATTTGCATGAAAACAGCAGGGATTTGAACAATCAATGTGGTTATTTCAATAGCTCTTATGCGACTAAACAAAAATAAATATCAGTATTTTCAATTTATTTATATTTTGAATTGAATTTACAGCTAATATATTTAATTCATCTTTCAGCGTTTCTGTTTCAATAATGCAAGTATTAACCTCAATTAAATTCTTTGAAACTCGCAGCAAATTTGAACGACCAGCTACCGAAATTGCAGTTCCCAACTCAAGAAAATGACCCAGAATACTGCTGAATCAAGTATTAGAGCACTTTCCCACCCGTATAAAAAGACGAAAAATCACTAATACAGACGATACAAATCTAATCACTTAAATTTCAAAAAATTACTACTACGTAAGCCATGAAAAAGCTGCGATGAATAGAACGCCTTTTTATCCGAGAACTCTACCGAAATGAATAAAAAATCTTAATAGCCTAAAATAAAAGACATTGAGAAACGATAATCCCACTAAATGCATAAGTACACTGTAAAAAATTTTGGTGTGACACAACACCAAAAATGGTGGCAACTACTTTACACCAAATGTGGTGCAGTAAAACACCAACCATTATTTTTGGTGTAGTGAAACACCAAAGATAATTTTTGGTGTAATCAAACACCAGGGATAATTCTTGGTGTAACCAAACACCAGGAATGTTCCTTTACACTACTTTTGGTGTAAAGTAGTTGCCACCATTTTTGGAGTTCAGTAACACTAAAACACAGGGCCTATGTAATACATAAAATATTTTATATCCTGACACGAAACACCATCAAAAGTAAAAAAAATCCGCTGGTTATTCTAGTATACTAGAAAATAAATACCTTACCTATAAGACATATATGAATATTATATAAAATATAGTTATACATGAAAGTTGTCAAAATAACACAAAAACAATAATATGCTTAAGGCATATAAATACATGTGGGTGGGTGTATATTAAACAAATTTTATTACAAAATCTGAAAAAAAAATAAATCCTTAATTTTCAGTAGCTCCGAGAAGTTCTAAACTGAAATCCTTAAAAAATTATTTAAAATAATCCAAATAAAACTTTGAATCACAGGAGTTAAAATAAATATTCTGACACAAGAACACACTATTCCGTTGTAACTCAAAGACTGTGCCAATTATATTAAAACAGCAAACAAATAAGAATAAAATAAAATCATCTGTCTTATTATCGTCTGCGTGTTTCAGGTGGGAGAAAAATATGTAAAGCATTTAAATCCATAAAAAACAAAATATCGAATATTAATGAATGAGGTATCAAAATAGGCTAAAATGGTAATAGGAAATTATAAATACATTAATTACTAGAAGTAAATTTAAATTATTTGAATAGAAAGAAGTTCTAACCAAATTCCTTTTAAAAACCTGAAACTAAACTTTAAATTACTAAAAACTAAATAATCAAATTATAAAATTAAAAATTTACCTTTATATCATATATATGTAAATGTTATAAAGAAATTTGAATGCTAAAATGTATGATAAGATGTTTTCTAATAAAAATTATTTTCATCAATAAGAAATCAGGCACTTAAAACTTCTTGGTACACATAATTGAATTTCAACAGTTTCATGAGCCCTAACTTCATTCCAACAAACTTCTAAATATCCACACTTATCAATGAATTGTTGCTCGGCAAAGCTTCGCCACATGCATGCACACTCTCTGCAATAATTATTTAGCAAAAAAAGATATAACTTTTCTCACTGGGTAGCTATTTATATGTTAAAACCTCAGAAATTTGAGTTTTCGAAAGATGAGTTAACCCATTTCACCAACTTTTTGCTTAAAAAGTACACTTTCAAGTGACAAATGGCTTTATATAAATATGTTCAGATTCACTATTCAAAATTATAACCCATAATACTTATTTACTTTTACCTTTATAAAATTGACAAAATGGCCTTTATTCAAAATTTAAAAAAAAAATTCTAAAATTCTTGCATTTGACACCAAAATTTTAAAAATGCATTTTTTTACAGAAATAATTATCATAAAAGCTTTCCCAAATGTATACACATTCACTGCAATAAGTATT
>BGPR01031763.1:0-17857 GCA_013235015.1 Araneus ventricosus | reverse complement strand
TGCAAATGCAAAGAAGACACGAAGGCATTATTCATTCGAAGTTATATTAAATTTTTTAGAGATCAGTTCATTAATTCAAATTTGGTTTATATATATTTAAAAATACGACTCAACACAAGACGCCTGTATAAAACAGACTTCAAGCCATGTCAGTTTTGTGCATTACTCGCATTTGTCTAAATTTTCATAACGCTTTATGTCATTAAACAGGAAGATTACTAACGCGAGAAACATCAGTTTCATGAAACTGTAAGACGACAAATGCCGTTCCTGACAATGTTTTCAAGAAATTAATCTTCCGTGTTTAATGAATCTATGTTTTAATCTTTCTGGAATGAAAAATTAGAAAGAAAAATAATAAATTAGGTAGCAGTTTCGAAATATTGCATTTGAAAATGAAAATCGCTGTATCATAATTTCTGCGAAGTTTAAAATAAACTAGAGGGGAATTTCGAAGAGTATTCCCATGAGTGAAGTAATTCACGAAAAGAAAGCTGTCAGTTATTGTAAAGCCGAAAGAAAGATTTAGGGTTAAAGATACGGGTCGCTGCTTCGATTGATTTAACACGTAAATAGAAGAGTGAACTGGGATAATCTGATTATTTATATCCTAAGACACATTTCATCGTGTTTTCAGAAGTTAAATATATCGGGGCTTCCTAACAAACTAAATGCGTAACAATCTTTCGTAGGCGAGCATCAATTAAATTTATTCTTCTGTTAAAATTAAGCAAAAGAATGGAATTTAGTTTATATGTCTTTTACTTGTCAAGAGAAAAAAAATAAGCATTTTAGTCAGAAGATCATCATGCCTTTTACATCAGGATAGTAAAAGACACAGATGAAACATCATGTGACTCGATTGAAAAGTGCAAAATTTATAGGTTATATTAAGGTTCTCTCACAGATTCTTCTCTGTGGGTTATCTATCACAGTCCCAGTCTTTAACTCCTAGTCCGACTTGAAAAATATTTCGAGAAATTTGTTCACGTTTACATAGCATCTCCAGTTTTGACTCGTTCTTCACTAAATGATAGACACATTTACTGTCCTACCGCCACGAGAAAAACCCTAGACACCAGAAATGCCGGTGGCTGTCGTTATGGAAACGGGATATTTCACTGTATTTTGGGGGTGAAGGAAAGGGCTTTATTAATTTTGGCGTCAGGGTTGCCATATTGACCTTTTTAAGGCCAAATTCTGGAAATTTGTCCTTTTCTCAAAGCCCTTGGCATTAGAAATTTTCATTTGGCTTTAACTTCATATCTGGCCTTTTTTGGCTTTATTTTTGTTTGTGACTTTTAGATAAATTCTTAAGTAATATTTTTTAATAAACTTTTGATATGACACTTTTTAAATGGTTCACAGTGAGTTGTCAAACGAAGTAGTTCCTGGATAAGAAAGATTCCTGTTCCCTTTTCAGACTGTATTAGTCAGAATGCCTCTAGAGGAAGCTATGTTTGTCTCTGCACAGCATATAAGAACAACTTTCTCTGTTTTATTCGTTCCTTTTCCATGGTTGAATTCTTTTACGAAAAGTTCCACACAAAAGCATAAAGTATTATTATTTTGAGAGAGAGAAATTTAAAGAGGACATCATTACAGATGATTTAAAATAAGAAGAAAAAAATTATGTAGTATGTAAATTATGTTCGGTATTGATTGATATACCTATCTCCAGCAATTTAACAAACGTCTTAATGTCAAATCTAAGGGATAGAAACAAGCTTTCAAAAACAATATTTAGAACGACGTAGCATATTGCATTTGGGAGTCAGCTATTTAAATAACATCGAAATTAAGATCAGTGCATTTTTGATATTTTTATTATGTTTTGGAAAATCAGCCATATATTATGAGTCTGAAATCGATTTTATTTATATTCATGGATTTTTTTTACTTTTAGTCATTTATTATCAGTCTGAAAGTACTTTTAATTTATTATAATCACATTGAAAAATAACATAGAACATTGTTGTTAACAGTATTTGATATATTTCGCTCGATAATTTCATTCTGCACCGGCAAGAACAGATTTTTTTTTACAAAGTCGTGTATGTAGATGTTTTAAAAACATTTTCACTTAAATTTTAGTTTATTAAAGTAGTATTATATATATGTCACTCTAGTGGGATTCTTTTTCATGAAGGATAGTCTATTTCTTACAACAAATAAGGGGGAAATGAGTACTTTAATCAAATTTGGCCTTTTTTGGCCGTATTTTAAAGACGGTTTGGCCTTATTTTGCTATTTTGATCTGGCAACCCTGTTTGGCGTGGTAGAATGGGCGGAAGTCTCATTTATCTTTGTATTTCCTTCGAAAACTAATTTCTCGCCAAACGGAAGTGCGCTTAGTTTGCCAAATGCTGTGGTTGATTTTATATCCGTATCCATACTTTCTTCGACTCGTCTGTTTGAGGCAATCCTGCTGAGGGTTTTTCTCCTGGCGGTAGGACAGTAATTTATATTAGCTAGATAGTATAAATAAAGATTTGATTTAAAAAGTAACTTCTGAAACCCACATGTATAGTAACACTACTAAGTACAGTAACACTACCTAAGTAAATAACGTCAAATCAGTATTGTAATTACTTGAAATATTATAAATATCCGTTATATGTAAGCTTATACTATCATTAGTGTGAGTGGTAAAGCAATCTGACTTTCCAGTTTTCTACTGTTTGCCCCTTCCCATATCAAGATAATCTCCGTTGAAGTCCAGAAAATTCTAGTCATTTTAGATATATCGAAGAAACAGTTTTACACTTCAACTTACGCAATCATATACCTTTGTTTATGAAACAAAACTCTCGATTAGTAACATGAATGCGTGAAATTGATGTACTTTTCTAATGAAAGTTTTCAGCACAAGACACAACAATCCAGAAGCAGTTTTTGAAAGATGATGATCGAATTTTTAGGATTGCTTTTAGAAGTTCATTTCAAAATGGCCAAAATCAAAGTCGGTTTTGTAATCGCATGCGATTAAAAGTAATGCAACATAGCTTGTCATTAAGCTTTCAAATGAATGCATCACGCAGAACAGCAAATGTTATTTCAGTTGTTATTTAGAAAAGAATAATATTTATTTACAAGAAGATTTGTGCCCGTCTAAGACGGGATTTTAGCTTTCCAACAATATCTCAGATCTGATTGTCACAGATTTACTAACGAAAGTTGTTGAAGAAAATCTCATGTAGCTTGCTAGAGTGCTTAAGAAATAAAAAAAGAATGAAAAACAGAACTGATGAATCAACTGACGCTAACTTTCGTTATATTAATAACTTTCTTTGTAACAAATGCATTCATTTTATCCGAGTGAAAATAATGCAAGATCCACTAACAGAAAAAAATGCATTACTAAAATACAAATAAAAAAATATTAACTATAGCATGCACCATAAATTCAAATCTTGAGAAAGAAACCTTTTCATAAAAACGAAAGTATTCTAAATTAATAGCATTAAAAACAAACTCATTAATCAATTTACACTAACTTTCGTTTTGTAAATAATTTTACTTTCAACAATTAGTTTCGTTCTGTCTGAGTAAAAAAAATGCACAATTAACACATTGTCATATATTCAAAAGATAATTAATTCAAAAAGAATTTCTAACATTGAAGATAACGACCTTCCTTTTAAATATTCAATTCAAAAATTAAGTGTGTAAAAGGAAAAAAAATTACCGATGCATGTAATTTCATAACAATTCATATGAATTGTTTTGCTTACCAACACTGAAATCAAAATTAATTACGAAAAGTGGATTAAAATCCAATTAGTAAGAAACTTTAAAAATACTTATAATCTGTTTCCTTCTAGTGAAATCTTCCCTATTCATACTGTTTACCAGTCTGTTGGGTACTTTGAAGATCCCATAATTTAGGAAAATGATTTAATGTTTCGCAAAACTCAGAAGGAAAAAATAAACAAAAAATTCTGAAAGATTTAGGAAAATAAATTAATTCTGGTATAACACCTATTTGATACTAAATAACAAAAGAATCGAACAGCATCCTGTGTGTATGCTAACTTGTAGACAGATAAAGGGAAATTTATTATCTCATAAGTTGCCAGAATCCCTTTGGGACGTAGCCAAACCAAACCACGTGAGCATTACCGCAACTTCTGGATAATTGTAATATAGATTTTGAAAGTAGTTGAAGTTATTTAAAGTTAAATTTAAGATTAAAAAAAGAGTTGAGAAAAGTAGACAACACTATAAATCTGTATCAAGCGAAGTTTTCTTACAATATCACTTACTTTGTTATTAAGCTAGATGTTTTTTAAAAAATTACAATCTAATTACTTTAGTACATCGTCTTATCTTGGTTCCGATTCATTCCTATCCATATTTCAACATTTAAAACTTCTTTATACCAGCAATTCGATAGTGCGTTGCCTATAATTGAACTTCCAACACAATCAATTCTTCTTTTTTGAGCTCCAATGCTGACAGCCATGAATTGATAAATGAATGATTTAAAATAATTTTTAATTAGCGTTAAATAAATTCTACATTCATTTATTCGGTTTTATTTTGCAGATATTTTAACGAAATTTACATAAAAACTTCGGATTTTGTGTAGACATTTTTTGTGTAAAGCTGGCAATGGCAAGAATATTAAAGAGGAAACAGTTCAGGTTGCCAAAGACTACGGCAAGAAGTTTTTTTAAATTCAAATTAACCTTGAAATATCCATTCCACGTAGATCTGAAACGTAGAATGGGTCTGTCTGTATAAAAATCAAAAACATAATTTCTGTCTAAAATTTTTATACTTCGTTTCATTATTCTGAGATTATAACTTTTGCACGATTTTACACCGGAAAGGAGTGTCAGGCAATGAGTAACATATGAGCATTTCTTTGTTAGATCACGCTAAGTAAAATGTAAGCATCTCCCTCTTCCATTCTTCACTTTCCCCCTATTTTGGTGAAAATAACTCCGACTGACGCATGCGCAAAAGCGCGGAGGGCTTCAGAATCCGAGAACATACTTTACTTCATATGCATTTTTACTTAAAAAGTTACAAAACAGAAACATTTTTTATCCACAAAATAATTTTCATTTATGAAAAAAAGTATTTGTGTTTACTTACAAATTTTCTTCAAATATACCTCCTGAAAATTACTGAATATCCGTTGTAATAGTAACCATAATGCGTGCCAGTATTTATGCTCATATTATACAATAAACTTCCGTTATTTATTTCTCCTAAACATGCGTTTGAGAAAAATTTATTGAGCGCTTAAAAATCAAGATAAATTAGACTCTCAAAGGTGTTTTAATTTCCATTGTTCATTACTTTTCTAACCGGAAAAAGTTACATTTTTGTTCCTTTTTTTAAAAAACAAGAAATAATTAGCATAAGAAAGCTTTTCACCTGAATTATAAAGTCGTTTCAACATTAATTACGTAATTGTAAAGCATTAAATATTAGTTTATAAATTAATTTTAGTAAATAAAATCCTTCTGAAATCGTCCTGTAATAGTTTTCAAGAAAATGAAAACTGCTGAAACAATCATAACCTTCACTTTTACATATAATAAATAAAATATGCTGGTGATATTTATACAAAAGATAAATAAAATTTGTCCCCGATGACGAATTATGAAAATATATATATGTAATAATCTCACTTAATTTTATTTCAAATTCTAATATTATATATTTTAAAATCTTAATGTATTCCAAAATCACTTTTCTTAAACTCCAGTTTCGTTCTATTTCCCGCTCTGAAGGTATATTAAATCTCTCGTTTTGGCATATTTATTACTAAAAGAATATTTTAATCGTTTCCACGCGCACACAACTCGCGAAATCGGCGGCTTATTGCCGCCATGCATTTTCCCTAAAACACTTACAGAATATAGTAAAAATAGCTATTATTCCCTTCACTTTGATCACATGTCTATCTGTTAAATCCCTACCTGAGAAAAAGCAGGGATCTTCTGTTACTAAGATGTACGTACATTCCGTCACTCTCCCATAATAAAATAAAAATTATAATTTTACTCGGCCTGTTTAATCATTTAACGACTACAATAGCGAATACATTTTACATATATATTCTTGCACGAACGATTACCGATGATCCGTGGTTTAAAGAGGGCGCATGAAGCCAAAGGTTCAAAAAAGTAGCTTGGCGCACTGAAACTGCAATATGACTGCATTTAAAATTAGTAATGATTCATTTAATTACTATGACAAAAACTTCTTAGGAATTAGAAGAAAAAAAGATAATATTTAACCTTATGTAATATAATAATGATACGTTTCCTTATTATATTCATCTGGCTAGTTTTTCATCTTTGTCACTACTTTGTTCCACTTTCTTCAACACTACATATTATTGCATAATATGTAGTGTTGCAAAATCCTTTTCACATCATTGCACTAGCTTACTCCTTTTTAATTATTTTCTTCTAGCAACTACAGGATTCACCCTGCCGAAATTTTCGAGAAGTCGTCAACCAACAAGCCTTATCTTCCTGTAATAGTTTTTAAGAAAGTGAAGACTGCTGAAACAATCATAATATTCACTTCTACAGCTAGCTGATCATATTATACAAATAAAAAAAATAAAATTTGTCCCGATGACGAGTTATGAAAAAAGAAATATTCATCTGTGGTTAGAAGATAAGCGACTTCCTTTTATTTATAATCACAGAAAAAAAGATAATATTTAACCGTAGTTTACTTATTAGTTTCAACCGGTTAGTTTTTTTCTTTACCTTGTCATATTATTGCATAATATTTAGCTTTGAAATAAACATCCATCTTATTTTTATGTGCAAATCTTTTCCATATCATTGTACTGATCGTTTTAATATCCGGAAAGGACTAAACATACAACATTTCCCTGATTTACGGCTACTAATTATGTTAGTTTTCTGGCTTTCTCCCTACTCACAATATACATTATTAAAAACACTTTTACCAGTTATTTAATATGAAAAAAAAATGATATATTTTTACGAAATTTAATTTAAAAAAAACGCAATGAACATCCTAAAAAATCTATTAAAATAGTATATTACATTTCTTATATGAAAAAATACTGGAAATTTTAATAAAATACTTTGCTTCTAAAACTGCATAAGAATTCTAAGAAACATTAAAACTACTCCTTGCAACACAAGTTAAATTATATTAACAGTAAAGGTTATTATGGTCTTTGCTCAAAACTTTAAAACAGTTCAATAACTAATTAGTGCTCTTTGCATGAGTACCAGAATAACATGTTGCAGCATAAATATAAAAATAGTATAATTATACGTACCAAATAATATATATTTTTGCAAAGATTTAAACAAGAGAAACTGCCAAAATATTACTTCAAATTTTTATTCTTTAACAAATCATAAGAAAGTAACTGCTCTAATCAAAAACTTATGCTTTTATAAATGAATAATTTTTTTTAATTCCATTTATTATTAAAAATAATGCTAGACATAAGATACTAATTTATAGATAATAACTCAAGTAACAAATAACTATTAATTTCCCTGATTTTTAGATATTTTTACGAATTTCCCTGATTTTTCCGGATCGATAGAATTCCCTGATTTCCGGTTTCTGTCGCCACCCTGTTGTTAGGCCACGCTACGTAAAATGTAAACATCTCCCCTCCATTTTTCACAATTCTCCTATTTTGATGAAAATAACTTCGTCTGGCGCATGCGCAAAAGCGCGGAGGGTTTCGGAATCCGAGAACATACAATATTAGATTAATCCTTTTTAATTATTTTCTTCTAATAAAGGATTCACCCTGCCGAAATTTTCGAGAAGGCGTTAACCCACAAGCCTTAGAATCTTGCAACAAAAACGGGTCCAGAGTCTACGGGCGACTTATCGAACAGCCGGAAATGATCTTCATTGTTCTGTGCTCTTACAAGGGTGTTACCAGAAACGAAATGAAAGAGAAATGGGGACTGCAATGATAAAAGAAATCGAAAACATCGCTGGTTTAGAAGCTTACTAAATTTCCTGCAACGGATTCAGATAAGTGTGAACAATATTGTAATCAGTTAAAAGTTGTTTTCGCGTTATCTTCGGTGTTTATTGCAAATTAAGAAAAACAGCTTCATCATCCGAAGCAATAGCTCAGATATTTGCGCTTGTCATTGAAATTCAGACACTGTTGCTAAACGTATTTTCACGGACTTTAAAACAATACAAGTTTGTTGCAGAATTTATTTTCATCGAAATTTCGAAAATCTTAGATTATTACGACATATATTTTTATTGAAATTTAGAATATGGTAGAATAATGTTATACAAATTTTTGCACAGTAAGAAATTACTTTTTGTGTAAACGATTTAATTTTATTATTGTAGAAGAAATGTATTTTTATTTAATTTCTGTCAGATGATATTATCCGTAAGAGCACGCAAAAAAGAAAGTCAAATCATACTCAAGTAATCACACGTCAAGTAAGCCACAGAACCATCTAATTTAGTTCTGCAATTTACAAAAACTAAAAAGGACATGATATCACAGCAAAGCGTATAATATACATTTAATGTTACAATGACACACGCAGTTGAGTTTGTCATGTGACTTTGACTCGAAGCATTAGGCAATGAGAAACGGAACCAATTTTTAACAGGGAAACGTTAAAAATTTATTTTAATCTATAATGTGTTTTATAGATGGATCAAAAAAGTTGAAAAAATATCCAAGAAACATATGCTTAAGCGAACATGATTGAAAACACATTGATTTCTTTATGCTGAAATGATGAGAACTGTAACGGAAGGTGCATATTTTAGTCATGCACATTTAAGTTCTGCTTTAAGTTGGTTCAAATGTGTATGCTTGTCAGAGGCCTTTCATCTTCCGTTTCTAGGTGTAATGAAGTGGCAGAAATATTTGAAATGCGCCTAAATTTTTGATTATGTAATTATTTATTATAATTGTAAATAATTATATTTTATTTTAGCTATCAAGATATTTAGAAAGAAAAAAAATTTAGCGGCTGTATAGTTGTTTTTCCTAGTCCTAATCATTTTATTAGCTAACTGCGCATCTCACACTACTTGTATGTCTGTCTAGGTACTACAGGAAAGGTTCTTAAGATGTTTTTTTATTGTTAAGAATCGCTAATAAAATGATTAGGACTGAGAAAAACAGCCATACGGCCATTGCATTTTTTAATTGTTAAGAATCGTTCGCGGTCGCCGTCAGTTCCGTGAAACTAATAATAAGCACACTACCTAAAATCATGAAACATTTCATTGAAGAAAACTCGACTAGCAATCCCCACGATGAAGATTTTATTTCTTTAAACTTCCCGTTGCTTAACCTTTCAGCGGGCGCGCCTGCGACAATTTTACGACAAACGAGATTTTTCATGCCTTGTTAGTCAAAACTGTCTAAAGATTACTGCTATTCCTTCATACGACCCTTTTATTCAGGATTAAATGGGTTTGTCCGAGTTTCAAGGTGACTTCATACTGTTTTATGATTCTGTCGTGAAAATTACGACGCGCGCCCACTCGTGTAATTTGAAAAAAAAAAATCTTCATGTTCTTAACGTTTCAGTTTGATAATCATATATCTACTGCGCATTGCAGCGATTTAATATTTCATTTTATATTGTCAAAAATATTTAATATGTAATAAGCGTGTCAATAATCCACCAAGCCTTTTTTTTCTTGAAAAACCTCAATCTTATGAAGACTTAATACTATTATTATTATCTTATGAAGACACTACTTGAACCAAAAAATCTGATCAAAGCCATATGACACTACCATGACATCCAATCTAAATTGTACATCACAGGCTGAAAAAGCAAATGAATAGCAATCAGCATTGAGAAAAAAGGCTCGTGGTTTGTGTTTGAAAGAAATAAATCGATCATCAAAATCCATGAAATACAGTAGGTGCAATATATAGTATACTTGTCAGCGTCACTTTCTGGCAAAAGTTCAATGTTTCGAATGCAAGGACAATGATAAGAAACTAAGAAGAAAGTCTTTGTTGTTCAATCTTAGTTTGTATTATACTATTTTTTATTATATATTGCTTAATACTTTTCTTAGAAAATAATAGTATTAAATCTCATTGCCTTCTGTGATTTCAGTATATTTTTAGATTTTGCAAATTATATAAAAATTAATTTTCACTCTTTATGATAGGATTTGCTTTCCTGATGCGTCTCTTATTACTATAATGAAGTAACTTAAACTGCAAGGGTAAAAATTAAGAAACTTATTGTGTCGTAAAAAGTACGACACGCGCCCGCTCGTGTAAAAAATTTTAGCGCGCCCGCTGGTAGAATAATGTCAAATTAAATCAGAAACAGAATGGGTCAAGTCAGGAGCATCTTTATCTTGTACGACAGCAACGGATTCCGAGACTACCACTTTTCGACGATTTCACACCGGAAAGGGGAGTCAGGCAATGAGTCATATAAGCGCATTCCCGGAGTTCTTTATTAGTTCAGGCTCAGTAAAATGTAAACAGCATCCTTCCATTTCTTCACTTTTCCCCTATTTTGATGAAAATGACTCCGCCCGGCGCATGCGCAAAAGCGCAGAGGGTTTCCGAATCCGTTGCTATACAATATCTTAAATTTAAAGCTTATTTGCGCTTCAGAAAATTTATTTGTTAAACCTTTCATTATTCTGTCACACAAGTTTCTGTTGCTAATCGGGAATGCCAAACAGAAACAGATCTGTAACCGCAGCCGACTATTTGGGACGGTCATCTTTTTTGAGGGGGAGGGGGAAGCACGGTAACAATTTTCAGCCCTTTTGCAGCAGAATGGCTGAAACTCATTGTAGTCACACGAAGATGCACGAATTTCATTTTCGAGGACTCAGAATCAACTTCTTAAAACTTCATTTCATATTAGTACAAGACATAGCGCCATGGATCTTCGTTTAGGTTAGAGGAATTGTTTTCCACGTGTACGGAAAGCCTAGTTTTGGACTCTTCTTTGCACTTTCCTTAGTCATGTTAAATTCTTACCAAAATTCTAAAGCACGAGGGATTGATCTTGAAAGCAATGAAGTAAACATTTTTCCCCACCCTAAACATGTTACCTTATAAATTTTGATTTAAATCCAGTTTAATTATAATTAGGGATGTAACTAATAGTGATTTGACCGAATAGCCGAATATTCGGCTGTCGAATTTCCACTTTAAAAAAACACTTCCCTTTTGATTGTAAATAAAATATTTCTCAATTTTTTTAAAAATTAAAGATTAATAAAGCTGATTACTTTATTAATTGTACAGTTAAAAAATGTTAAAATCTTGATGCATTTTTGCAATATTTTAAACTATTTTAATTCTGATAATACGAAATGAGAAACCCTCTTCATTTCGGGATTGCTTCACAGAAATAAAAGAATTGTCTTCTCAGAATATGACAATGACAAACAGAGAAGAAAACTAAGAGGATAAATTTGGATTATTAAAAGTAAATTGCTATTTTTATAAAGTACTTCTAATAGCTGGGATGGTGTTCACTTAATTGGTGAAAAATGTGGAAGAATATCCAACATTTGCAAATTAAGCAAGAAAATATTTTTCAGCTGCTGCAAGCACAATATATAATGAACATTTGAATGGGTGTCCGAAAAAAGAGCAAGATTCCACTGGAATGTTATCTTTTTTCCAATCACTCTATCATTTATTTCCTGAATCCAGTAATATATATAAGAAACCAAATGGAACATACTTTTTCCTGAAAATGCTGATAATTTATTGTTCTTGCATCATAATTTCAGGCTTTACAATGATAAATGATACAAAACATTTTTAACTACACTAAATTTTCTTAAAATTGAGTTAATGTTAGGATATTTTTTGATAATAAATGCATTGAAATGTAATTCTGCGCAATATTCTTGGTTAAATATATATAAAACCACATTTTAAAGAATTATTATCCTAAAATTATTCGGCCGAATGTCTGTTAAGCATTCGGCAAAAGGATCGAATACCGAATAGTTGCCGAATATTCGTTACATCCCTAATTATAATGGGGAGATGTGTAGATTCATGGATTATAGAGGGATTCCATATTCTCTAAATATGTCACCCATTGTCCCAAAAATTATAATCGAATTTTTTTCTCTGATAAGCAAATTGGAGATAAGTTACTCGCACCTTAGTCGCATGTCTTCTGATTCAGCAAGACTGACTGCCCAAATGCAACCGACTTAATTGAAATTCTTTTTCCACATTTTAGCCATTCAGGAATGCTTAATATAATGAATGAGAATATGAATACGTCCTACACTTCTTCTGTGGTTTGACCCACTACGTGTAATTTAACGGGCAAAGGGCCCACATGCACGGTGGATCTTTGATGGAATCGGGTTTCAGGCCTGGAGCCCTTCGGCGCCTAAACCTTACCACTAGGCCACCGCGGCCCTTGTTATTTAACGAAATCAAGACTTTCATTTATTTTATTATTTTTATTTCAATTTCAAGAATTTTTTATTTTATTTTATTTTTATTTATACAAACTATGTGGAGAGAAAGCATTGTAAATAAGAAAGGAAAAAATATTCAGAGAAACATAATTCAAACCAAAATATTTGGAATATTTACCCCTCAAATCGCATTTTTATCGTTATTACATTTTGCAAAAAGGTTTTCTTCCTCTACAATTTGTCAGTTGTTATAGAAGGTCGATTTCCGCAAAATAACATCATTTAAAAATCTATCCTCTCCTGCCAAACATTAAGATTTTTTCATTATTACTTCAGAATTTCTTTCAATCCAACGATATTTTTCGATCGCCTGTTTTCTACTTGAATATTAAGATTAAATGATGAAACGAAAATATGAAAGTAGAATGAAAGAAATAAAATTTCGTCATTTTAAAATTATATAAATTTACTGTTTCATACACTTTGTTCTTTTATATATTTAAAAGTAAGTGTTTAAAATTTCAAAAAATTTTAATGAAAAATACGCTTTCAAACACTGACTGGTTTTTAGTTTATAGTCAGAGAAAGAGTGCGAAAGCCAATATATTTCTACTACAAAGAATTCTAAAACAAAGAGAAAAGTAATGCAGAATGGTTTCAACGAAATAAAATGATAGCATTCCAAAAGAAAACATTTCCATAAAAAATTAGACGCAAAAGTTTGGTAGTTTATTTATATTAGCAAAGATATATTTCCAGAAAATGGCATTCAATTCGGAAAATCCAATGTCTGATAATTTATTTGACCTCCAGAAGAAGAAACATAAAAGAATTTGAATAGACTCCTTTTATTTCCGGTTGATCTACCGGAAATATCTCCAGAAATGAAAAATGTTGATTGGTTAAGTGCTTCTACTCAGTCTGAGGTGAATGAAACGCGCGTGCCTTCGTTATTTTTCGAGCTGCATGCTTCTCAAAAGGGGTCGAACGATAATCGTGTTTTTAAGCTATATTTTAAACGTATTGTTTAGTAACGGATTCGGAAACCTTCCGCACTTTTGCACATGCGCCGGGAGGAGTTATTTTCATCAAAATAGGGGGAAGTGAAGAATGGAAGGTGATGTTTACATTTTACTGAGCGTGATCTAACAAAGAACTCCGGAAATGCTCTCATATGACTCATTGCTTGACACCCCTTTCCGGTGTAAAATCGTCCCGAATGGTAGCCTCGGAATCCGTTGCTGAACTGCAAGGCAAATGGAATTCAAAATAGCATTTCGATTTCAGCAACATAGTGGGAAACAGGGTTCTCATATTGGCCTTTTTAAGGCCAAATTATGGAAATCTGGCCTTTTTTCAAAGCCCTTGGCCTTAAGAATTTTCATTTGGCCTTAAATTTATTTTAGGCCTTTTTTTGGCTTTATTTTTGTTAATGACTTTTAGAACAATTTTTAATTACTTATTCTATTGTTTTTTAATAAATTTTTGATATTACACATTTTAAATGT
The DNA here is from genome assembly GCA_013235015.1 of Araneus ventricosus. NCBI lineage: Eukaryota > Metazoa > Arthropoda > Arachnida > Araneae > Araneidae > Araneus > Araneus ventricosus. Next base: position 3,947 of record BGPR01031763.1, on the reverse strand, counting down.
TATATAATGAGCTGTCGAACAAAATAGCCCCTGAATAGAACAAGGATATTTTAAATTTCTTTCACTTAAATTTTAGTTTAATAATAGAACAGAACATTGAACATGCCTATCAAGTGGGATTCGTTTTCATGAAGGATAACTGTTTTTCTAATAGCAAATGACGTTTTCAATCAAATTGTCAAATTTGGTCTTATTTTTAAGGAGGTTTGGCCTTATTTTGCTATTTTGATCTGGCTACCCTGGTGGGAAACAATAAAATAATTTTGAAATTAAATTTTTACTGGCTCATTTTAAATCCTTTTCATTATCAATATTTGGAATTACTACTAATATAATAACCCAGATCTGTCTCTCACTGATCCGGTAACGCTCTGAGGTCACCAAAAATAAAATTCGCGCCATAGCACTGCGAGACGTTAAACAGCATTATTTCATTGCTCGAGCACCTAAATTTCAGTAATTTTAATTTTTAAAAAGTAATTGTCGTTCTAATTTCAAATTTAACAGCTCTAAAATACTGAAATAAAGTTTATCTCGCAATGATCAATAGTTCCCGATAAATTTTAAATTATATTAATCATATATTTCAAATTAAATTTTTACTGGCTCATTTTAAATCCTTTCATTGTCAGTATTTGGAATTACTAACATAATACCAGTAACGCTCTGACGTCACCAACAATAAAATTTAACCGCATTATTTCATGTTAGAGCACCTAAATTTCAGCAATTTTAAAAAGCAATTGTCGTTCTAATTTCAAATTTAATAGCTCTAAAATATTGAAATAAAATTTGCCATCGATTGATAAAAAATATTCTCGCTATGACCAATAGTTCCCGAGAAATTTTAAATTATATTAATCATATATTTCAAATTAATTTCCGTTTTTTAATAGAAAGTAGTAAATCACGTCAGTGGTACATCGTGAGCGTGATATAGTTTGGACGCCACGATGCATCCGATTATTTATTGCAATCGTTATGATATAATTTGATAATATTTTTGGCAACGTTTGACAAGCAGAGAAGTGCTTTGTTTTTTATTAGAATTTTGAAAAAGAATTCCTTTGAAATTTTAACTTACGTTTGACAAGCTGAGAATTTCATAGTTATTGAATTATTATATACATATTTTGTATACATTTTTTACTATAATTTAATACTTTACAATCATGAATTAGTTTACTATTTTTTAATAAAGAAATTTGTAAATAAAAAATATTTCTTGTCATAAAACATATGTTTATTTTGTTTTCAATCAATGTTAAACATTTCTCTCATATATATCTATTTAAACACGTCAAATTTGACGGGAAATCTCTCGAATGAAGAGTCAATAATACCATGACGGACGATTTTCTAGTTTTAAAATCACAAGCGTCATAATACATCCATTTTAGATCATATAAAAAATAGATTATTTTTTTTATTTTGCAAGAGCTTGATGAGTCTTTCAGTAAAATAGCTCATAAATTTTTTAAACGCTCCTTTTACTGGTAAGTTTGTTCCGGTTTATCTGACGGTTGTTTCTTGTAAGTACGGGAAAAAAACTTTTATCCCGAAAGTGCAAATAGTATTTTTCTATATGAACAGATAATATAGTTGAGGATGGATAGATCAATTCTTACAGTCACATTTCTTTTGCAACTAACCAGTATTGTTCAACTGAAAGACACTTGACAAAAATGCGCCACCTTCAATGTTTTCTTTTATTTATAGTAGGGATACAATAACAAATTATTTCAAAATAATCAAATTTATTTTCACATTTCATTTATTATCATGTCAAAATTAAAGAAAGCAGCCACATGACTGCAGTGTTGAAATTAGCATTTGACGTTTTCCATGTCAAATTTTCAACTATCGTTTTAAACCCCCTAGTTGATTATTCAATCTGTCGACCCTGATTATTCTAAGTAAGGAGAGGGAGGATTTGACCGAAAAATATTTTTCTCTCAAATTTCCTCAATCACCTTTCTCCTAATTGTCTAAAACTGAAAAAGCTATTATGAATTTTAAAAAACGTCAGAGATTCCCAAGGGAAAAAAACCAAAATTATTTTTCTATATTATGTGAAATAATCATGTCTATTAAGGTTATCGTCAAAAATTGAAGAATTATCACGAACAATGCTACAAGAATGGTCGAGACAAAAAATAGATACAATTTACTTTTTTATTGGGCATTTTGCATTTTACTTTCTCATATACAGACATGACACAGGCTGGGAATTAAAAAAACTGAACTTCATAAATAATGAATTGTGCCAAACATAAATACCGAGAAGTAAAATAAGTATGATTAATCGAACAATAAAATAAATAAATTTATACAAAAAGTGCTTAAGATATTAAAAATATTGTAGAATTATTATATAATAGAAACTCAAGAATGATAAAATCCGATGTCGAAAAAGCTGAAATCCGCGTTTCCGCGGAAATGTTTCATATCTGCATATACCAAGTTACACACAGAGAAATCGTTGAAAATTTGATGCTGAGATTTTGATGAATTTCGAAGTTGAATACTTCTTTGAATAGGCAACAAACATTTTTGAAATTGCATGTGTTTCTGTAAGTTCACGTGAAAGTAAACACGATAACTTAAAAACAGAGATAGGTGATAATTGGTATGTGGTCACTATACCAAAATCATACACCTGTATTAAATTAACATCGACATCTGTCAATACCAATCAGCAAAGAATTACGAGACTACCACTTTTGGACGATTTTAAACCGGAAAGGGTTGTCCGGCAATGAGTGATATGTGCGCATTTCCGGAGTTCTTTGTTAGATCACGCTCAGTAAAAAGTAAACATCACCCTTCCATTCCTCCCTTTCCTCCTATTTTGGTGAAAATAACTCCGCCCGGCGCATGCGCTCTAGTAAGAAAGTAAGCAAAAATTGGGAATATTTTACCAGATTTCCTCGCATACTTATATAAGAAAGTTATTTATTATATAAATGGTCGAAAATGATTTTGATAATGTATTATGCAATCAAACAGTATAGGTTGACATTAATAAAATTAATCTAAAGTATCCAGTATTGTCTTTTCTTTAGTTTTGGTTCTGATTTCACAGTTATTGGTAATATTCAGAAGCATCTTCATGAAGTACAATTTAAAAAATTATGGCATTTTAAAATTTGAGCTATTATCTATTCATTGATACCAATTAATTGTCTTGCTACTTTTTCATTTATTTTTTTCGGAATTTTTTTAGTAAATGTTCTTAATTCTAATCACAATAACTTGCAAAAAAATTAATAAATACAGTAAAACACCGTTTGCACGTCTTTCAATGGACTAATATACGAAACGACGTATGAATAAAAAGACGTCAAATCGAAATTTTGATAAAGAACTTTGATTTTCACAAATTTAATGCTATTAATACAAATTCATTTACAAGGATTAGTATATTAGTATGATTAGATTTTAAAATTAAACATTTATCAGAAAAGCGAAAATAATCATACCTTTATTGAATATCTTGAGCACTAATTACTAAGGTGACCAACTTTTTTACAATGAAAAAGAGGACACAAATAAATTGAAAAAGAAAAATATCGTAAATAAAAGAAACATTTTATTCACTGCAACACTAATGCAGAATACCTATAATATGATAAATGCATAAAAACAACGTAATATTTTATATTGTAATTATGCTTATATGCCCACTAATTATTATTTAAATGAGTACAACGGTTTGGTTCGGCATTGAGAGTATACGGAGATTGACATTACATATCAAAAAGGAGGACTATTTTTGCGGGAGGGCAGAACTGACAAAAGGAGAACTGTTCTCCCTAAAGGGAGACGATTGATACTATCCTGATGTAAATTCGTCTTTTGACTAAAATTATCAGTTTTTCTCATGCCAACTAAGAAACGTATAAACAAAATTGATTGAATATGGAGATTTACAGATTAGTCTTCAA
>BGPR01031762.1:0-17857 GCA_013235015.1 Araneus ventricosus | reverse complement strand
TTGAAGACTAATCTGTAAATCTCCATATTCAATCAATTTTGTTTATACGTTTCTTAGTTGGCATGAGAAAAATTGATAATTTTAGTCAAAAGACGAATTTACATCAGGATAGTATCAATCGTCTCCCTTTAGGGAGAACAGTTCTCCTTTTGTCAGTTCTGCCCTCCCGCAAAAATAGTCCTCCTTTTTGATATGTAATGTCAATCTCCGTATACTCTCAATGCCGAACCAAACCGTTGTACTCATTTAAATAATAATTAGTGGGCATATAAGCATAATTACAATATAAAATATTACGTTGTTTTTATGCATTTATCATATTATAGGTATTCTGCATTAGTGTTGCAGTGAATAAAATGTTTCTTTTATTTACGATATTTTTCTTTTTCAATTTATTTGTGTCCTCTTTTTCATTGTAAAAAAGTTGGTCACCTTAGTAATTAGTGCTCAAGATATTCAATAAAGGTATGATTATTTTCGCTTTTCTGATAAATGTTTAATTTTAAAATCTAATCATACTAATATACTAATCCTTGTAAATGAATTTGTATTAATAGCATTAAATTTGTGAAAATCAAAGTTCTTTATCAAAATTTCGATTTGACGTCTTTTTATTCATACGTCGTTTCGTATATTAGTCCATTGAAAGACGTGCAAACGGTGTTTTACTGTATTTATTAATTTTTTTGCAAGTTATTGTGATTAGAATTAAGAACATTTACTAAAAAAATTCCGAAAAAAATAAATGAAAAAGTAGCAAGACAATTAATTGGTATCAATGAATAGATAATAGCTCAAATTTTAAAATGCCATAATTTTTTAAATTGTACTTCATGAAGATGCTTCTGAATATTACCAATAACTGTGAAATCAGAACCAAAACTAAAGAAAAGACAATACTGGATACTTTAGATTAATTTTATTAATGTCAACCTATACTGTTTGATTGCATAATACATTATCAAAATCATTTTCGACCATTTATATAATAAATAACTTTCTTATATAAGTATGCGAGGAAATCTGGTAAAATATTCCCAATTTTTGCTTACTTTCTTACTAGAGCGCATGCGCCGGGCGGAGTTATTTTCACCAAAATAGGAGGAAAGGGAGGAATGGAAGGGTGATGTTTACTTTTTACTGAGCGTGATCTAACAAAGAACTCCGGAAATGCGCACATATCACTCATTGCCGGACAACCCTTTCCGGTTTAAAATCGTCCAAAAGTGGTAGTCTCGTAATTCTTTGCTGATTGGTATTGACAGATGTCGATGTTAATTTAATACAGGTGTATGATTTTGGTATAGTGACCACATACCAATTATCACCTATCTCTGTTTTTAAGTTATCGTGTTTACTTTCACGTGAACTTACAGAAACACATGCAATTTCAAAAATGTTTGTTGCCTATTCAAAGAAGTATTCAACTTCGAAATTCATCAAAATCTCAGCATCAAATTTTCAACGATTTCTCTGTGTGTAACTTGGTATATGCAGATATGAAACATTTCCGCGGAAACGCGGATTTCAGCTTTTTCGACATCGGATTTTATCATTCTTGAGTTTCTATTATATAATAATTCTACAATATTTTTAATATCTTAAGCACTTTTTGTATAAATTTATTTATTTTATTGTTCGATTAATCATACTTATTTTACTTCTCGGTATTTATGTTTGGCACAATTCATTATTTATGAAGTTCAGTTTTTTTAATTCCCAGCCTGTGTCATGTCTGTATATGAGAAAGTAAAATGCAAAATGCCCAATAAAAAAGTAAATTGTATCTATTTTTTGTCTCGACCATTCTTGTAGCATTGTTCGTGATAATTCTTCAATTTTTGACGATAACCTTAATAGACATGATTATTTCACATAATATAGAAAAATAATTTTGGTTTTTTTCCCTTGGGAATCTCTGACGTTTTTTAAAATTCATAATAGCTTTTTCAGTTTTAGACAATTAGGAGAAAGGTGATTGAGGAAATTTGAGAGAAAAATATTTTTCGGTCAAATCCTCCCTCTCCTTACTTAGAATAATCAGGGTCGACAGATTGAATAATCAACTAGGGGGTTTAAAACGATAGTTGAAAATTTGACATGGAAAACGTCAAATGCTAATTTCAACACTGCAGTCATGTGGCTGCTTTCTTTAATTTTGACATGATAATAAATGAAATGTGAAAATAAATTTGATTATTTTGAAATAATTTGTTATTGTATCCCTACTATAAATAAAAGAAAACATTGAAGGTGGCGCATTTTTGTCAAGTGTCTTTCAGTTGAACAATACTGGTTAGTTGCAAAAGAAATGTGACTGTAAGAATTGATCTATCCATCCTCAACTATATTATCTGTTCATATAGAAAAATACTATTTGCACTTTCGGGATAAAAGTTTTTTTCCCGTACTTACAAGAAACAACCGTCAGATAAACCGGAACAAACTTACCAGTAAAAGGAGCGTTTAAAAAATTTATGAGCTATTTTACTGAAAGACTCATCAAGCTCTTGCAAAATAAAAAAAATAATCTATTTTTTATATGATCTAAAATGGATGTATTATGACGCTTGTGATTTTAAAACTAGAAAATCGTCCGTCATGGTATTATTGACTCTTCATTCGAGAGATTTCCCGTCAAATTTGACGTGTTTAAATAGATATATATGAGAGAAATGTTTAACATTGATTGAAAACAAAATAAACATATGTTTTATGACAAGAAATATTTTTTATTTACAAATTTCTTTATTAAAAAATAGTAAACTAATTCATGATTGTAAAGTATTAAATTATAGTAAAAAATGTATACAAAATATGTATATAATAATTCAATAACTATGAAATTCTCAGCTTGTCAAACGTAAGTTAAAATTTCAAAGGAATTCTTTTTCAAAATTCTAATAAAAAACAAAGCACTTCTCTGCTTGTCAAACGTTGCCAAAAATATTATCAAATTATATCATAACGATTGCAATAAATAATCGGATGCATCGTGGCGTCCAAACTATATCACGCTCACGATGTACCACTGACGTGATTTACTACTTTCTATTAAAAAACGGAAATTAATTTGAAATATATGATTAATATAATTTAAAATTTCTCGGGAACTATTGGTCATAGCGAGAATATTTTTTATCAATCGATGGCAAATTTTATTTCAATATTTTAGAGCTATTAAATTTGAAATTAGAACGACAATTGCTTTTTAAAATTGCTGAAATTTAGGTGCTCTAACATGAAATAATGCGGTTAAATTTTATTGTTGGTGACGTCAGAGCGTTACTGGTATTATGTTAGTAATTCCAAATACTGACAATGAAAGGATTTAAAATGAGCCAGTAAAAATTTAATTTGAAATATATGATTAATATAATTTAAAATTTATCGGGAACTATTGATCATTGCGAGATAAACTTTATTTCAGTATTTTAGAGCTGTTAAATTTGAAATTAGAACGACAATTACTTTTTAAAAATTAAAATTACTGAAATTTAGGTGCTCGAGCAATGAAATAATGCTGTTTAACGTCTCGCAGTGCTATGGCGCGAATTTTATTTTTGGTGACCTCAGAGCGTTACCGGATCAGTGAGAGACAGATCTGGGTTATTATATTAGTAGTAATTCCAAATATTGATAATGAAAAGGATTTAAAATGAGCCAGTAAAAATTTAATTTCAAAATTATTTTATTGTTTCCCACCAGGGTAGCCAGATCAAAATAGCAAAATAAGGCCAAACCTCCTTAAAAATAAGACCAAATTTGACAATTTGATTGAAAACGTCATTTGCTATTAGAAAAACAGTTATCCTTCATGAAAACGAATCCCACTTGATAGGCATGTTCAATGTTCTGTTCTATTATTAAACTAAAATTTAAGTGAAAGAAATTTAAAATATCCTTGTTCTATTCAGGGGCTATTTTGTTCGACAGCTCATTATATAACATTTAAAATGTGTAATATCAAAAATTTATTAAAAAACAATAGAATAAGTAATTAAAAATTGTTCTAAAAGTCATTAACAAAAATAAAGCCAAAAAAAGGCCTAAAATAAATTTAAGGCCAAATGAAAATTCTTAAGGCCAAGGGCTTTGAAAAAAGGCCAGATTTCCATAATTTGGCCTTAAAAAGGCCAATATGAGAACCCTGTTTCCCACTATGTTGCTGAAATCGAAATGCTATTTTGAATTCCATTTGCCTTGCAGTTCAGCAACGGATTCCGAGGCTACCATTCGGGACGATTTTACACCGGAAAGGGGTGTCAAGCAATGAGTCATATGAGAGCATTTCCGGAGTTCTTTGTTAGATCACGCTCAGTAAAATGTAAACATCACCTTCCATTCTTCACTTCCCCCTATTTTGATGAAAATAACTCCTCCCGGCGCATGTGCAAAAGTGCGGAAGGTTTCCGAATCCGTTACTAAACAATACGTTTAAAATATAGCTTAAAAACACGATTATCGTTCGACCCCTTTTGAGAAGCATGCAGCTCGAAAAATAACGAAGGCACGCGCGTTTCATTCACCTCAGACTGAGTAGAAGCACTTAACCAATCAACATTTTTCATTTCTGGAGATATTTCCGGTAGATCAACCGGAAATAAAAGGAGTCTATTCAAATTCTTTTATGTTTCTTCTTCTGGAGGTCAAATAAATTATCAGACATTGGATTTTCCGAATTGAATGCCATTTTCTGGAAATATATCTTTGCTAATATAAATAAACTACCAAACTTTTGCGTCTAATTTTTTATGGAAATGTTTTCTTTTGGAATGCTATCATTTTATTTCGTTGAAACCATTCTGCATTACTTTTCTCTTTGTTTTAGAATTCTTTGTAGTAGAAATATATTGGCTTTCGCACTCTTTCTCTGACTATAAACTAAAAACCAGTCAGTGTTTGAAAGCGTATTTTTCATTAAAATTTTTTGAAATTTTAAACACTTACTTTTAAATATATAAAAGAACAAAGTGTATGAAACAGTAAATTTATATAATTTTAAAATGACGAAATTTTATTTCTTTCATTCTACTTTCATATTTTCGTTTCATCATTTAATCTTAATATTCAAGTAGAAAACAGGCGATCGAAAAATATCGTTGGATTGAAAGAAATTCTGAAGTAATAATGAAAAAATCTTAATGTTTGGCAGGAGAGGATAGATTTTTAAATGATGTTATTTTGCGGAAATCGACCTTCTATAACAACTGACAAATTGTAGAGGAAGAAAACCTTTTTGCAAAATGTAATAACGATAAAAATGCGATTTGAGGGGTAAATATTCCAAATATTTTGGTTTGAATTATGTTTCTCTGAATATTTTTTCCTTTCTTATTTACAATGCTTTCTCTCCACATAGTTTGTATAAATAAAAATAAAATAAAATAAAAAATTCTTGAAATTGAAATAAAAATAATAAAATAAATGAAAGTCTTGATTTCGTTAAATAACAAGGGCCGCGGTGGCCTAGTGGTAAGGTTTAGGCGCCGAAGGGCTCCAGGCCTGAAACCCGATTCCATCAAAGATCCACCGTGCATGTGGGCCCTTTGCCCGTTAAATTACACGTAGTGGGTCAAACCACAGAAGAAGTGTAGGACGTATTCATATTCTCATTCATTATATTAAGCATTCCTGAATGGCTAAAATGTGGAAAAAGAATTTCAATTAAGTCGGTTGCATTTGGGCAGTCAGTCTTGCTGAATCAGAAGACATGCGACTAAGGTGCGAGTAACTTATCTCCAATTTGCTTATCAGAGAAAAAAATTCGATTATAATTTTTGGGACAATGGGTGACATATTTAGAGAATATGGAATCCCTCTATAATCCATGAATCTACACATCTCCCCATTATAATTAGGGATGTAACGAATATTCGGCAACTATTCGGTATTCGATCCTTTTGCCGAATGCTTAACAGACATTCGGCCGAATAATTTTAGGATAATAATTCTTTAAAATGTGGTTTTATATATATTTAACCAAGAATATTGCGCAGAATTACATTTCAATGCATTTATTATCAAAAAATATCCTAACATTAACTCAATTTTAAGAAAATTTAGTGTAGTTAAAAATGTTTTGTATCATTTATCATTGTAAAGCCTGAAATTATGATGCAAGAACAATAAATTATCAGCATTTTCAGGAAAAAGTATGTTCCATTTGGTTTCTTATATATATTACTGGATTCAGGAAATAAATGATAGAGTGATTGGAAAAAAGATAACATTCCAGTGGAATCTTGCTCTTTTTTCGGACACCCATTCAAATGTTCATTATATATTGTGCTTGCAGCAGCTGAAAAATATTTTCTTGCTTAATTTGCAAATGTTGGATATTCTTCCACATTTTTCACCAATTAAGTGAACACCATCCCAGCTATTAGAAGTACTTTATAAAAATAGCAATTTACTTTTAATAATCCAAATTTATCCTCTTAGTTTTCTTCTCTGTTTGTCATTGTCATATTCTGAGAAGACAATTCTTTTATTTCTGTGAAGCAATCCCGAAATGAAGAGGGTTTCTCATTTCGTATTATCAGAATTAAAATAGTTTAAAATATTGCAAAAATGCATCAAGATTTTAACATTTTTTAACTGTACAATTAATAAAGTAATCAGCTTTATTAATCTTTAATTTTTAAAAAAATTGAGAAATATTTTATTTACAATCAAAAGGGAAGTGTTTTTTTAAAGTGGAAATTCGACAGCCGAATATTCGGCTATTCGGTCAAATCACTATTAGTTACATCCCTAATTATAATTAAACTGGATTTAAATCAAAATTTATAAGGTAACATGTTTAGGGTGGGGAAAAATGTTTACTTCATTGCTTTCAAGATCAATCCCTCGTGCTTTAGAATTTTGGTAAGAATTTAACATGACTAAGGAAAGTGCAAAGAAGAGTCCAAAACTAGGCTTTCCGTACACGTGGAAAACAATTCCTCTAACCTAAACGAAGATCCATGGCGCTATGTCTTGTACTAATATGAAATGAAGTTTTAAGAAGTTGATTCTGAGTCCTCGAAAATGAAATTCGTGCATCTTCGTGTGACTACAATGAGTTTCAGCCATTCTGCTGCAAAAGGGCTGAAAATTGTTACCGTGCTTCCCCCTCCCCCTCAAAAAAGATGACCGTCCCAAATAGTCGGCTGCGGTTACAGATCTGTTTCTGTTTGGCATTCCCGATTAGCAACAGAAACTTGTGTGACAGAATAATGAAAGGTTTAACAAATAAATTTTCTGAAGCGCAAATAAGCTTTAAATTTAAGATATTGTATAGCAACGGATTCGGAAACCCTCTGCGCTTTTGCGCATGCGCCGGGCGGAGTCATTTTCATCAAAATAGGGGAAAAGTGAAGAAATGGAAGGATGCTGTTTACATTTTACTGAGCCTGAACTAATAAAGAACTCCGGGAATGCGCTTATATGACTCATTGCCTGACTCCCCTTTCCGGTGTGAAATCGTCGAAAAGTGGTAGTCTCGGAATCCGTTGCTGTCGTACAAGATAAAGATGCTCCTGACTTGACCCATTCTGTTTCTGATTTAATTTGACATTATTCTACCAGCGGGCGCGCTAAAATTTTTTACACGAGCGGGCGCGTGTCGTACTTTTTACGACACAATAAGTTTCTTAATTTTTACCCTTGCAGTTTAAGTTACTTCATTATAGTAATAAGAGACGCATCAGGAAAGCAAATCCTATCATAAAGAGTGAAAATTAATTTTTATATAATTTGCAAAATCTAAAAATATACTGAAATCACAGAAGGCAATGAGATTTAATACTATTATTTTCTAAGAAAAGTATTAAGCAATATATAATAAAAAATAGTATAATACAAACTAAGATTGAACAACAAAGACTTTCTTCTTAGTTTCTTATCATTGTCCTTGCATTCGAAACATTGAACTTTTGCCAGAAAGTGACGCTGACAAGTATACTATATATTGCACCTACTGTATTTCATGGATTTTGATGATCGATTTATTTCTTTCAAACACAAACCACGAGCCTTTTTTCTCAATGCTGATTGCTATTCATTTGCTTTTTCAGCCTGTGATGTACAATTTAGATTGGATGTCATGGTAGTGTCATATGGCTTTGATCAGATTTTTTGGTTCAAGTAGTGTCTTCATAAGATAATAATAATAGTATTAAGTCTTCATAAGATTGAGGTTTTTCAAGAAAAAAAAGGCTTGGTGGATTATTGACACGCTTATTACATATTAAATATTTTTGACAATATAAAATGAAATATTAAATCGCTGCAATGCGCAGTAGATATATGATTATCAAACTGAAACGTTAAGAACATGAAGATTTTTTTTTTTCAAATTACACGAGTGGGCGCGCGTCGTAATTTTCACGACAGAATCATAAAACAGTATGAAGTCACCTTGAAACTCGGACAAACCCATTTAATCCTGAATAAAAGGGTCGTATGAAGGAATAGCAGTAATCTTTAGACAGTTTTGACTAACAAGGCATGAAAAATCTCGTTTGTCGTAAAATTGTCGCAGGCGCGCCCGCTGAAAGGTTAAGCAACGGGAAGTTTAAAGAAATAAAATCTTCATCGTGGGGATTGCTAGTCGAGTTTTCTTCAATGAAATGTTTCATGATTTTAGGTAGTGTGCTTATTATTAGTTTCACGGAACTGACGGCGACCGCGAACGATTCTTAACAATTAAAAAATGCAATGGCCGTATGGCTGTTTTTCTCAGTCCTAATCATTTTATTAGCGATTCTTAACAATAAAAAAACATCTTAAGAACCTTTCCTGTAGTACCTAGACAGACATACAAGTAGTGTGAGATGCGCAGTTAGCTAATAAAATGATTAGGACTAGGAAAAACAACTATACAGCCGCTAAATTTTTTTTCTTTCTAAATATCTTGATAGCTAAAATAAAATATAATTATTTACAATTATAATAAATAATTACATAATCAAAAATTTAGGCGCATTTCAAATATTTCTGCCACTTCATTACACCTAGAAACGGAAGATGAAAGGCCTCTGACAAGCATACACATTTGAACCAACTTAAAGCAGAACTTAAATGTGCATGACTAAAATATGCACCTTCCGTTACAGTTCTCATCATTTCAGCATAAAGAAATCAATGTGTTTTCAATCATGTTCGCTTAAGCATATGTTTCTTGGATATTTTTTCAACTTTTTTGATCCATCTATAAAACACATTATAGATTAAAATAAATTTTTAACGTTTCCCTGTTAAAAATTGGTTCCGTTTCTCATTGCCTAATGCTTCGAGTCAAAGTCACATGACAAACTCAACTGCGTGTGTCATTGTAACATTAAATGTATATTATACGCTTTGCTGTGATATCATGTCCTTTTTAGTTTTTGTAAATTGCAGAACTAAATTAGATGGTTCTGTGGCTTACTTGACGTGTGATTACTTGAGTATGATTTGACTTTCTTTTTTGCGTGCTCTTACGGATAATATCATCTGACAGAAATTAAATAAAAATACATTTCTTCTACAATAATAAAATTAAATCGTTTACACAAAAAGTAATTTCTTACTGTGCAAAAATTTGTATAACATTATTCTACCATATTCTAAATTTCAATAAAAATATATGTCGTAATAATCTAAGATTTTCGAAATTTCGATGAAAATAAATTCTGCAACAAACTTGTATTGTTTTAAAGTCCGTGAAAATACGTTTAGCAACAGTGTCTGAATTTCAATGACAAGCGCAAATATCTGAGCTATTGCTTCGGATGATGAAGCTGTTTTTCTTAATTTGCAATAAACACCGAAGATAACGCGAAAACAACTTTTAACTGATTACAATATTGTTCACACTTATCTGAATCCGTTGCAGGAAATTTAGTAAGCTTCTAAACCAGCGATGTTTTCGATTTCTTTTATCATTGCAGTCCCCATTTCTCTTTCATTTCGTTTCTGGTAACACCCTTGTAAGAGCACAGAACAATGAAGATCATTTCCGGCTGTTCGATAAGTCGCCCGTAGACTCTGGACCCGTTTTTGTTGCAAGATTCTAAGGCTTGTGGGTTAACGCCTTCTCGAAAATTTCGGCAGGGTGAATCCTTTATTAGAAGAAAATAATTAAAAAGGATTAATCTAATATTGTATGTTCTCGGATTCCGAAACCCTCCGCGCTTTTGCGCATGCGCCAGACGAAGTTATTTTCATCAAAATAGGAGAATTGTGAAAAATGGAGGGGAGATGTTTACATTTTACGTAGCGTGGCCTAACAACAGGGTGGCGACAGAAACCGGAAATCAGGGAATTCTATCGATCCGGAAAAATCAGGGAAATTCGTAAAAATATCTAAAAATCAGGGAAATTAATAGTTATTTGTTACTTGAGTTATTATCTATAAATTAGTATCTTATGTCTAGCATTATTTTTAATAATAAATGGAATTAAAAAAAATTATTCATTTATAAAAGCATAAGTTTTTGATTAGAGCAGTTACTTTCTTATGATTTGTTAAAGAATAAAAATTTGAAGTAATATTTTGGCAGTTTCTCTTGTTTAAATCTTTGCAAAAATATATATTATTTGGTACGTATAATTATACTATTTTTATATTTATGCTGCAACATGTTATTCTGGTACTCATGCAAAGAGCACTAATTAGTTATTGAACTGTTTTAAAGTTTTGAGCAAAGACCATAATAACCTTTACTGTTAATATAATTTAACTTGTGTTGCAAGGAGTAGTTTTAATGTTTCTTAGAATTCTTATGCAGTTTTAGAAGCAAAGTATTTTATTAAAATTTCCAGTATTTTTTCATATAAGAAATGTAATATACTATTTTAATAGATTTTTTAGGATGTTCATTGCGTTTTTTTTAAATTAAATTTCGTAAAAATATATCATTTTTTTTTCATATTAAATAACTGGTAAAAGTGTTTTTAATAATGTATATTGTGAGTAGGGAGAAAGCCAGAAAACTAACATAATTAGTAGCCGTAAATCAGGGAAATGTTGTATGTTTAGTCCTTTCCGGATATTAAAACGATCAGTACAATGATATGGAAAAGATTTGCACATAAAAATAAGATGGATGTTTATTTCAAAGCTAAATATTATGCAATAATATGACAAGGTAAAGAAAAAAACTAACCGGTTGAAACTAATAAGTAAACTACGGTTAAATATTATCTTTTTTTCTGTGATTATAAATAAAAGGAAGTCGCTTATCTTCTAACCACAGATGAATATTTCTTTTTTCATAACTCGTCATCGGGACAAATTTTATTTTTTTTATTTGTATAATATGATCAGCTAGCTGTAGAAGTGAATATTATGATTGTTTCAGCAGTCTTCACTTTCTTAAAAACTATTACAGGAAGATAAGGCTTGTTGGTTGACGACTTCTCGAAAATTTCGGCAGGGTGAATCCTGTAGTTGCTAGAAGAAAATAATTAAAAAGGAGTAAGCTAGTGCAATGATGTGAAAAGGATTTTGCAACACTACATATTATGCAATAATATGTAGTGTTGAAGAAAGTGGAACAAAGTAGTGACAAAGATGAAAAACTAGCCAGATGAATATAATAAGGAAACGTATCATTATTATATTACATAAGGTTAAATATTATCTTTTTTTCTTCTAATTCCTAAGAAGTTTTTGTCATAGTAATTAAATGAATCATTACTAATTTTAAATGCAGTCATATTGCAGTTTCAGTGCGCCAAGCTACTTTTTTGAACCTTTGGCTTCATGCGCCCTCTTTAAACCACGGATCATCGGTAATCGTTCGTGCAAGAATATATATGTAAAATGTATTCGCTATTGTAGTCGTTAAATGATTAAACAGGCCGAGTAAAATTATAATTTTTATTTTATTATGGGAGAGTGACGGAATGTACGTACATCTTAGTAACAGAAGATCCCTGCTTTTTCTCAGGTAGGGATTTAACAGATAGACATGTGATCAAAGTGAAGGGAATAATAGCTATTTTTACTATATTCTGTAAGTGTTTTAGGGAAAATGCATGGCGGCAATAAGCCGCCGATTTCGCGAGTTGTGTGCGCGTGGAAACGATTAAAATATTCTTTTAGTAATAAATATGCCAAAACGAGAGATTTAATATACCTTCAGAGCGGGAAATAGAACGAAACTGGAGTTTAAGAAAAGTGATTTTGGAATACATTAAGATTTTAAAATATATAATATTAGAATTTGAAATAAAATTAAGTGAGATTATTACATATATATATTTTCATAATTCGTCATCGGGGACAAATTTTATTTATCTTTTGTATAAATATCACCAGCATATTTTATTTATTATATGTAAAAGTGAAGGTTATGATTGTTTCAGCAGTTTTCATTTTCTTGAAAACTATTACAGGACGATTTCAGAAGGATTTTATTTACTAAAATTAATTTATAAACTAATATTTAATGCTTTACAATTACGTAATTAATGTTGAAACGACTTTATAATTCAGGTGAAAAGCTTTCTTATGCTAATTATTTCTTGTTTTTTAAAAAAAGGAACAAAAATGTAACTTTTTCCGGTTAGAAAAGTAATGAACAATGGAAATTAAAACACCTTTGAGAGTCTAATTTATCTTGATTTTTAAGCGCTCAATAAATTTTTCTCAAACGCATGTTTAGGAGAAATAAATAACGGAAGTTTATTGTATAATATGAGCATAAATACTGGCACGCATTATGGTTACTATTACAACGGATATTCAGTAATTTTCAGGAGGTATATTTGAAGAAAATTTGTAAGTAAACACAAATACTTTTTTTCATAAATGAAAATTATTTTGTGGATAAAAAATGTTTCTGTTTTGTAACTTTTTAAGTAAAAATGCATATGAAGTAAAGTATGTTCTCGGATTCTGAAGCCCTCCGCGCTTTTGCGCATGCGTCAGTCGGAGTTATTTTCACCAAAATAGGGGGAAAGTGAAGAATGGAAGAGGGAGATGCTTACATTTTACTTAGCGTGATCTAACAAAGAAATGCTCATATGTTACTCATTGCCTGACACTCCTTTCCGGTGTAAAATCGTGCAAAAGTTATAATCTCAGAATAATGAAACGAAGTATAAAAATTTTAGACAGAAATTATGTTTTTGATTTTTATACAGACAGACCCATTCTACGTTTCAGATCTACGTGGAATGGATATTTCAAGGTTAATTTGAATTTAAAAAAACTTCTTGCCGTAGTCTTTGGCAACCTGAACTGTTTCCTCTTTAATATTCTTGCCATTGCCAGCTTTACACAAAAAATGTCTACACAAAATCCGAAGTTTTTATGTAAATTTCGTTAAAATATCTGCAAAATAAAACCGAATAAATGAATGTAGAATTTATTTAACGCTAATTAAAAATTATTTTAAATCATTCATTTATCAATTCATGGCTGTCAGCATTGGAGCTCAAAAAAGAAGAATTGATTGTGTTGGAAGTTCAATTATAGGCAACGCACTATCGAATTGCTGGTATAAAGAAGTTTTAAATGTTGAAATATGGATAGGAATGAATCGGAACCAAGATAAGACGATGTACTAAAGTAATTAGATTGTAATTTTTTAAAAAACATCTAGCTTAATAACAAAGTAAGTGATATTGTAAGAAAACTTCGCTTGATACAGATTTATAGTGTTGTCTACTTTTCTCAACTCTTTTTTTAATCTTAAATTTAACTTTAAATAACTTCAACTACTTTCAAAATCTATATTACAATTATCCAGAAGTTGCGGTAATGCTCACGTGGTTTGGTTTGGCTACGTCCCAAAGGGATTCTGGCAACTTATGAGATAATAAATTTCCCTTTATCTGTCTACAAGTTAGCATACACACAGGATGCTGTTCGATTCTTTTGTTATTTAGTATCAAATAGGTGTTATACCAGAATTAATTTATTTTCCTAAATCTTTCAGAATTTTTTGTTTATTTTTTCCTTCTGAGTTTTGCGAAACATTAAATCATTTTCCTAAATTATGGGATCTTCAAAGTACCCAACAGACTGGTAAACAGTATGAATAGGGAAGATTTCACTAGAAGGAAACAGATTATAAGTATTTTTAAAGTTTCTTACTAATTGGATTTTAATCCACTTTTCGTAATTAATTTTGATTTCAGTGTTGGTAAGCAAAACAATTCATATGAATTGTTATGAAATTACATGCATCGGTAATTTTTTTTCCTTTTACACACTTAATTTTTGAATTGAATATTTAAAAGGAAGGTCGTTATCTTCAATGTTAGAAATTCTTTTTGAATTAATTATCTTTTGAATATATGACAATGTGTTAATTGTGCATTTTTTTTACTCAGACAGAACGAAACTAATTGTTGAAAGTAAAATTATTTACAAAACGAAAGTTAGTGTAAATTGATTAATGAGTTTGTTTTTAATGCTATTAATTTAGAATACTTTCGTTTTTATGAAAAGGTTTCTTTCTCAAGATTTGAATTTATGGTGCATGCTATAGTTAATATTTTTTTATTTGTATTTTAGTAATGCATTTTTTTCTGTTAGTGGATCTTGCATTATTTTCACTCGGATAAAATGAATGCATTTGTTACAAAGAAAGTTATTAATATAACGAAAGTTAGCGTCAGTTGATTCATCAGTTCTGTTTTTCATTCTTTTTTTATTTCTTAAGCACTCTAGCAAGCTACATGAGATTTTCTTCAACAACTTTCGTTAGTAAATCTGTGACAATCAGATCTGAGATATTGTTGGAAAGCTAAAATCCCGTCTTAGACGGGCACAAATCTTCTTGTAAATAAATATTATTCTTTTCTAAATAACAACTGAAATAACATTTGCTGTTCTGCGTGATGCATTCATTTGAAAGCTTAATGACAAGCTATGTTGCATTACTTTTAATCGCATGCGATTACAAAACCGACTTTGATTTTGGCCATTTTGAAATGAACTTCTAAAAGCAATCCTAAAAATTCGATCATCATCTTTCAAAAACTGCTTCTGGATTGTTGTGTCTTGTGCTGAAAACTTTCATTAGAAAAGTACATCAATTTCACGCATTCATGTTACTAATCGAGAGTTTTGTTTCATAAACAAAGGTATATGATTGCGTAAGTTGAAGTGTAAAACTGTTTCTTCGATATATCTAAAATGACTAGAATTTTCTGGACTTCAACGGAGATTATCTTGATATGGGAAGGGGCAAACAGTAGAAAACTGGAAAGTCAGATTGCTTTACCACTCACACTAATGATAGTATAAGCTTACATATAACGGATATTTATAATATTTCAAGTAATTACAATACTGATTTGACGTTATTTACTTAGGTAGTGTTACTGTACTTAGTAGTGTTACTATACATGTGGGTTTCAGAAGTTACTTTTTAAATCAAATCTTTATTTATACTATCTAGCTAATATAAATTACTGTCCTACCGCCAGGAGAAAAACCCTCAGCAGGATTGCCTCAAACAGACGAGTCGAAGAAAGTATGGATACGGATATAAAATCAACCACAGCATTTGGCAAACTAAGCGCACTTCCGTTTGGCGAGAAATTAGTTTTCGAAGGAAATACAAAGATAAATGAGACTTCCGCCCATTCTACCACGCCAAACAGGGTTGCCAGATCAAAATAGCAAAATAAGGCCAAACCGTCTTTAAAATACGGCCAAAAAAGGCCAAATTTGATTAAAGTACTCATTTCCCCCTTATTTGTTGTAAGAAATAGACTATCCTTCATGAAAAAGAATCCCACTAGAGTGACATATATATAATACTACTTTAATAAACTAAAATTTAAGTGAAAATGTTTTTAAAACATCTACATACACGACTTTGTAAAAAAAAATCTGTTCTTGCCGGTGCAGAATGAAATTATCGAGCGAAATATATCAAATACTGTTAACAACAATGTTCTATGTTATTTTTCAATGTGATTATAATAAATTAAAAGTACTTTCAGACTGATAATAAATGACTAAAAGTAAAAAAAATCCATGAATATAAATAAAATCGATTTCAGACTCATAATATATGGCTGATTTTCCAAAACATAATAAAAATATCAAAAATGCACTGATCTTAATTTCGATGTTATTTAAATAGCTGACTCCCAAATGCAATATGCTACGTCGTTCTAAATATTGTTTTTGAAAGCTTGTTTCTATCCCTTAGATTTGACATTAAGACGTTTGTTAAATTGCTGGAGATAGGTATATCAATCAATACCGAACATAATTTACATACTACATAATTTTTTTCTTCTTATTTTAAATCATCTGTAATGATGTCCTCTTTAAATTTCTCTCTCTCAAAATAATAATACTTTATGCTTTTGTGTGGAACTTTTCGTAAAAGAATTCAACCATGGAAAAGGAACGAATAAAACAGAGAAAGTTGTTCTTATATGCTGTGCAGAGACAAACATAGCTTCCTCTAGAGGCATTCTGACTAATACAGTCTGAAAAGGGAACAGGAATCTTTCTTATCCAGGAACTACTTCGTTTGACAACTCACTGTGAACCATTTAAAAAGTGTCATATCAAAAGTTTATTAAAAAATATTACTTAAGAATTTATCTAAAAGTCACAAACAAAAATAAAGCCAAAAAAGGCCAGATATGAAGTTAAAGCCAAATGAAAATTTCTAATGCCAAGGGCTTTGAGAAAAGGACAAATTTCCAGAATTTGGCCTTAAAAAGGTCAATATGGCAACCCTGACGCCAAAATTAATAAAGCCCTTTCCTTCACCCCCAAAATACAGTGAAATATCCCGTTTCCATAACGACAGCCACCGGCATTTCTGGTGTCTAGGGTTTTTCTCGTGGCGGTAGGACAGTAAATGTGTCTATCATTTAGTGAAGAACGAGTCAAAACTGGAGATGCTATGTAAACGTGAACAAATTTCTCGAAATATTTTTCAAGTCGGACTAGGAGTTAAAGACTGGGACTGTGATAGATAACCCACAGAGAAGAATCTGTGAGAGAACCTTAATATAACCTATAAATTTTGCACTTTTCAATCGAGTCACATGATGTTTCATCTGTGTCTTTTACTATCCTGATGTAAAAGGCATGATGATCTTCTGACTAAAATGCTTATTTTTTTTCTCTTGACAAGTAAAAGACATATAAACTAAATTCCATTCTTTTGCTTAATTTTAACAGAAGAATAAATTTAATTGATGCTCGCCTACGAAAGATTGTTACGCATTTAGTTTGTTAGGAAGCCCCGATATATTTAACTTCTGAAAACACGATGAAATGTGTCTTAGGATATAAATAATCAGATTATCCCAGTTCACTCTTCTATTTACGTGTTAAATCAATCGAAGCAGCGACCCGTATCTTTAACCCTAAATCTTTCTTTCGGCTTTACAATAACTGACAGCTTTCTTTTCGTGAATTACTTCACTCATGGGAATACTCTTCGAAATTCCCCTCTAGTTTATTTTAAACTTCGCAGAAATTATGATACAGCGATTTTCATTTTCAAATGCAATATTTCGAAACTGCTACCTAATTTATTATTTTTCTTTCTAATTTTTCATTCCAGAAAGATTAAAACATAGATTCATTAAACACGGAAGATTAATTTCTTGAAAACATTGTCAGGAACGGCATTTGTCGTCTTACAGTTTCATGAAACTGATGTTTCTCGCGTTAGTAATCTTCCTGTTTAATGACATAAAGCGTTATGAAAATTTAGACAAATGCGAGTAATGCACAAAACTGACATGGCTTGAAGTCTGTTTTATACAGGCGTCTTGTGTTGAGTCGTATTTTTAAATATATATAAACCAAATTTGAATTAATGAACTGATCTCTAAAAAATTTAATATAACTTCGAATGAATAATGCCTTCGTGTCTTCTTTGCATTTGCA
>BGPR01031761.1:0-17857 GCA_013235015.1 Araneus ventricosus | reverse complement strand
TCTAAAATATCATTTGTGTTCGTTCAGTTATTGCTAAAACATATATTTTCATTTACTAATAGACAGGAATAAACACGTGAAAATATATCATTCATGATATTTCAGTTTTTGAAGAACACATTTTGCTTCAATTATTGGTGTTGATTTAAGAAAGAATGAAATTCTGTTGGATTTCTTATTCTTTGGTAATTAACGTTGCTTATAAACTGCGACTTGCAGTTGTGTTTTCTAACTCGTCCACAACTTATTCATAAGAAAAAAAAGACACTTTAGGTGCGTTGTGCCGAGGACATAGAATATATTCAATAGTGCGAAAGTTCGTATGTTAATATTGGCTTGAGAAGTGTTTGAACGTTTCCACTCGACAACTTTCGGTTTAAATATTTCCAGTGTTTCATTCTGTCACTTCATGCAGTTTAATGAAGTTGGTACTAACGAGATGGGCGCAGCTTACACATTTTGTAACACGCCTAGCCCATGCTCCATCATCACTGGGATGCTAGACTTTAACGTCAGTTTTTTGATTTTAGCGTCTTCTTGTTTGAAATTGTTATCGTGGGTTGCTCTCTTTCTGAAACAGGACGTATGACCACATTAGATGGGTATCTATAACTTTGATGTGACTATTGTAGAGTATTTGAGAACACTTAGATGAAGTATCTATAATTTTGATGTGACTTTAATAAGTATTTGGGAAGTACATGAAGAGGCGGCGGTAATCGAACTCTTGATTTTGAAACGAATGGTCTGTAGCTCCAAGGTATGCTTCCGTAGTAAAAGCAACCTTTTGTTCATTTTATGTCACGAATCAATGGTGATATCCATTCCTGTTGCGCTATTTTTGCCACGCCTTCATGCCATTGAACGCATAAATTGCTAACGAATTCCAATTAATTAAATTAACTTTGTCTAAAAATAATGTACCTTTGTTTCTTATTATTTACTCTTTATCCAGCAAATTGATATAAATCCTGTTTTAAAAGCCGTTCTTTTCTCTTTATGCGGCTTGTATTAAATTACGTTATTCACAGATCAACTGCTGATTCATTTTCCCACGTTCACAGCTGCACATTGCTCGAATTCCAAAGTTTTCGCATACAGAACCAGTTCATTGTACTTGCACCTGCGCGCAAACATCATATGCTGATACATGTTTAATATTCAGAGCATTTATTCTGTTATTTAAAATTACGGAAGATGCTAAGTACTGTGGCCTTTAACGTTAGAAATCGTTTGAGAGCGAAAAAAGTTGAAATGGCATTTGTCATTTTCTTATTTTTTATTCAAGTGATATTTCTTATTGAATTGATGTTTCAACTGATCGAAAAACTTATCTAATGAAAGCAATTAAATAACCTTATATAAAATCGTTGGTTGAATTCAGTTATTTACTTGAATTTTATTAGAAACCTACCCTTCTATACTTATAAAAGGCAATGTTTGTGTGTGCGTGCGATGTCCAGACGAATCTATCGCACTTAGCCTTGAAATTTGGCATTGGGTAGTCGTATGGTGACTCAATCACTCGAAGCCGAATTTTAAAATTTAATCTAGAAAAAAATTTATTTAATATTTTGTGTTGTTTGGGTAGTTTTTTTGAGCTAATTTCTCAATAAAATCGGTTTTGATAATCGTAGGAAGCAAAATAGATACACCATCGGAAAGAACAAACATTTCTTTCTAATGAAATCGGTTTTGAATTCTAACGTAATTTACTGAATTTTGAGAATTTTTTTGAAAAATAGTCACGTTATTTTTCATTTTGGATTTCTTAAAATTCTTGCATCCGACGTTCTAATAACGCTATCAATTTTCAATTTTTTTTTCAGCTTATAACTGGAACGTTTCTGTCTGATTTAAAACAAGAACCGTTAAAATACCTTTTCCGTTTTTTTTAGATTAATTTTTCTTGGCCAGTTCAACAGTTTTTCAGTAAGCTTCTGGCAGACATTCACCAGACGACATTCTCCGTTCCCAGAATGCATTGTTTCAATTTCATTGGCTGGCGGCGAGAAAGAATGCTGGGGACGTCATAACTCTAATTAAATGACTCAATAATTATTTTCAGCGTGTTTTAATATGTTTCTTTTGTCTCTCATATTTCGCTTGCTGTCTAATAATGATTTTCAATTGCACATTTTTAATATTGTTTTGGATTAACTTACTCGGTACTGTTTTCCTGAAAATCAAATAATGTGTATCTTTTGTTTTTATTTTGTTTTAAAACTTGTTCGTGCCATTGTGGCGTTTTCTTTTTTCTTTTTTTCATTTAGTTGAGACTGATTCCACGGGCAACGCCGTGCGCGTATTGCTAGTTCGTTATATTGGCAACTAGAAGATTTGTGCCCGTCTAAGACGGGCTTTTAGCTTGCCAACAATATCTCAGATCTGATTGTCACAGATTTGGTGACGAAAGTTGTAGTAGAAAATCGCATGCACATTGGCAGAGTGCTTAAGAAATAAAAAAAAAAGCTTGAAAAACTGAATTGATGAAACAATTGACACTAACTTCCAACTGGTAACAGAATTCTTCTTACGGAGTTCCGTGTGGATATAAATATTCAATACCGAAATTAAGTATAAAAAATAGAACCTTTTGAACGAAAACGAAAGTAAAGATCAATATAAAATAAAAAAGAAAAGAAACTGCTGAACTTAGCTAAAAAAAAACCCTGTCATAACTCCTATTTGATATTAAATCATCTCAGAATAAAAATAGTTTCCCTAATTTGTAGACAGAGTGTCTGATCTGATTCTTTGGCACGTAGCCAATACAAATCACGTGATCGTTACCGACTTCGCAGGCCTTTTATATAAAAGGTTGCGCCGGATATATAATCTTGATACATTTCGGAAAGCCACACATCATCAGATGAAATTTTTCCTTCGTTAGAAGTTGTTTTGAAAATCTTATTCGGTCATTTTTTTTCCTATAAGGAATTGCGTTAAAACCGAGAAATGACCCTAAAATTATGATCATATAACTTATAAATTTCTCGAATTGTCCAGAAAAAAAAATCGTCCTAATATGTATTCGTAGGTATCATTTGTTCTGAAATTAATAACGCTAACTGCATTGGTCTAGTCTCACTCTTCACTAGAGAGAAACATATTCAACATTTTTTAATTGTAGTTTTTTTTATCATAAATAATTGTTGTTTTAGATAATACATTATTTGAAAATGAATATTATAACGAAAGAAGAAATTTCTGTTAATGAAGTCCAGGTAAGACTTGGAGCGTTAACTCTCTCTCTCTCTCTTGTTTGTTAGATTAACAATTGTACTTTCTGGTGTGTGTTCGATACTCTTCTAAGTTTATTATTCTATCTCACCTCTTTTGTCAGTTACGTGTTAAAACATGTCTTCTGAATGTTTTTTTTTAATTAAATGAATTGTGCACTCTAACTGGTTTTCTAAGAACCTTGCTATTTTGATTTAAAGTGATGAAAATCCTGTATAATCTTCGGATCGATTGAAGATACTGAATTCTCGTAATTTTCGGTTTGAAATTTGCTTTTATGATGCATTCCGATGGATTTTTCATCTGTAGTTCGAAAGAAACGAACGAATAATTGTTAAAATATTTATACCGATCGTCTGATTAGAGGAATCGAAAAAAAAAATTAATTTATCGCGAGGTTTTTTTTTTTTTTTTAAGCATTGAAAAAAGGGAGTGGGGGGAAGAATATTGGAGTCGTAAACCATTTCTGATAAACTGTGCCAAGTACGAAAGTATTTAATGATGTCATTCGCAGGTGTAGTTTGAGTAAAATTTCAGTAAAAATATTCGGTCATTACGTGAATGGAAGCCAATAACCAGCTTGCAAATGATTTTGTTTCTTCACTTAATATCTCTTGAGTAGAGGTAGTTATGTTACTAAATAAATGCATTGATTTTGGGTCGTTCTGAATGTTTTATTCTAAATTTGTTGGTGCTTAATGGTATGCTACATGTTTTTTTTTTTTATTGCATCGGGCCAGGATTTTATTTTTTGAAATTTTAGTTTAGAAATTATTTCGGGAACATTTATTTTATAGAATGCAAAAATTACTTCAGTATCAATTTTTATGGCACGAATTTTATTTTTTAGAATACAAAGTACAGTCTGAAGAAAAGCTGTATAACAGGATTTAAAAGTATTTCTTATAATTTAATATTTCTACTCTTTATATGGAATATAGAAGAGAGGAATTCGGTAAAATACTCTTGAATATACCAAATGCAGTAGATTATATTGACTCTGGGTGCTCTGTGAAAGCGTACGGAAGGAGCACGTGGCGATTCGCACGGTATTGTGGCAAACAAGTTGAGGGTAAAAAGAAGATATCTGAGTTAAGTTCTACTTATTAAGGTGCTGTATACATTCTTAAAGACCACTTCAAATACGTCTTTTAAATTAGGAATAATCAGTAGATTTGTTTCTGATTCGTAATTGTTATTTTTCCTTCATTTTTTAGTAAAAAGTTTTCGGGTTGTACTGCTTTGACAAAAATTTCCTTTTCAATGTTATTTTTTCCCCGTGGTTTCGTGGTTTTTTTTTAACAAGTTTAATCATGTTTATATTTCTAAATTTAGTCTCCATAATTCTTTTGTCATTATTTGATAATTTTTCCTTTACCTTTCTGTAAGTCAAGTGCTAGAACAAAATATTTAAGAGGTTCTAATTTTAGGTTTCTCATAACGACAACTCTCCACTAAAGAAAAGTGGCTATAAGTAGTTGTCTTTATATGAAGCAAAAAGGTATTCGTCCAAGGCTTTTTATAATTTTTGCGTATAAATAGTGTGACTTGAAATCATACAATTTCATTGTGAAAAAGTAAAGAAGTTTTTCTTCTTTTATTTATTGTTGATTTTTAATTAATGTTTGGCGACTTGTCGGGAACTTCAGCGATTTGAATGATTTTTTAAGATGCTGAGAGGTAGGAAAATCTTCCCTTTGTTCATCCCCAAATTGTGCGTCTACAAATTACTTTCATTGTGAAAGAAACCGCAGACCTCGGTTAAATACTTCAGATTTCCCTGTCCTTTTAAAGGTTACTGTGAATTTGTTAAATCAACAGTAAAAGGATGTGTAATAATTATCGCGTTTTTGTCATTGTTGGCATTATTTCATATAATATGAAAGAAAAAAAAAGTCTTACTCACTCTGAATTTTCATACTAGAAAAATTTTAAATAATATATGGTTTAAAAGCAAAGATTCATCTGATAATTTTTTTAGAAATTCTACCTACCCATGCAACATTGTTAATTTTAGATATAATAATACATTTTAAGGCCTTCCTCTATAGCATAATCTATTACAACTCCAAGTGGATTTTTGCAGAACAATTTAGGGAGGTCTTGAAAACTTTCAGTGGATCTTCTTCGCAGAGTTTCTTTGATGTTCTTTAAGAAAAAATTATTAGGAATATCGTCTTGATGTTGAGCATTTCAAATTTTACTAAATAATTATTTCGATTAAATTTCTTTTTTATTAATGCTTCGCTTTGGCCTTTGATCTCAGTTTTGTGATTACAACACAATTTTTTTATACGAAAGAATTTTCAGAAATTTAGAGAAGCTCTATTCTAACTTCATGTTTATCTTTGACTGTGGTCCACGTTTCAAAGCGAACCTATTCCACCTTTTAAATGGCCTTTTGAAGGAAAGACTACCGGTTAGGGTCTCGAAAAAAGGCGACAGAACGAGAAATTGACTCTGGAGTAGGAAACCCCAGAGGCCGGATATAGCCGCTCAGCATCCTTGACGAAGCACCGTCTTGACTCTGAAATAAGCGCCTAATTTTAACTCTCCCATCTCTCGCGTCTGGAGTCGCTTCACCCACTGTATCGCGTGTCCACCCCCTCACTACAACGCAACTCCCCTTGCTTAAATCTATTAGAACGCACTAATGTGCCATGTGAGGTTTATGTTGTCAGTCGATGAAGTTCTGGTTTCTGTATTAGTTGGGGTACAGTGGACTTGTGGTCGACTTCATTGTTGCTACTGCTAAGATACTCATTGAGAATGATCGAAACTTACTCATTTTAAATGCATGATAGTATGAGGAGTTGATATTAGCATTTTCCTCCTCTCTCTTTACTTTTATTTTGCTATTTATATATATAAATAAATAAAGCAACAATCATAAATCTTTTAGAAAAACTTTCTTTAGATTCTTTGAACCATGTTTTAACATTTTTTTCCTCATCTTTGATGATATTAAATTGATTTTTTTTTCTTTCAATCATTTAAATAGACCCAAGCTTGTTGCAATATTTTTCTGAGGATGAATGCTTTTCATAAAGAATTTTGCAGCGTTCTCTGCGTTTAGCGATATGACGTGGAGAAAAACGACGAACAGTATTTTTTGGCCTCTTTTTAGATTCATGTCAGTGTTAATAATTTTGTTTACAGTTGATAATGAGCATTTAAATGATTTCGCGACGAACATTTGACTTGGAGGGGTTTTTTTTCTTTTCTTTTTTCTTTTTTGTCATTAAAGATCTCATATTTGCAATATTCGAAGAACTGTGTTTCTTCCTTGGATAGGTATGTGGGACAATTTTTCCACTTGAAGCGAGACTTGGCGATTTTTTTTCTTTCTTATTAACAATATAACCTATCGTAGTTTTAGATATTAAAAAACCATGACTTTCATGTCGTTCTTGAAAGAGAATGACTCTCTTCGGAAAGAGCAAAAATGTAACCTTCCATCCATCGCTTCTTGAAAATTGCCATTTTTGCTTGTAAATAAAGCCTTTAAGTAGAAGATGATAGCTTTTACTTTCAACAATGTAATTGTTGTGAAAGCAATTTTTTCCACGTAGACGATTTTTTCGAATAGCGAAACAAAATCGTCTGACACAGCGGTTCCCTGCCTTTTTGACTGTGCGAACCACCTGTTGTGTAAAAAACTTTTGAGGCCCATATATATATTTGAAAAAAATATTGAGACGTATATGTCGTACTAATTATAGTAAAGCTTACAATAAAATTATTATAAATATATTATTTATAAAGCAAAAAACGAGTGACGATTCTTAAAACTCCCCTACTTCGACTCTTGCCTAGCGTTTCGTGGCCCACTAATACTTTATCCACGGCCCACAGGGTGGGAACCGCTGGTCTAAAAATTCTGCAAACAGCCTCTGTAAAATTTGAATACGAGAAAGTTTCGCACCGGTGTTCTGGTTAAATGTAAGGTGAGAATATTTTATTAATGCTTAGTAAAAATGTTTATCACTTAATTTTGCTAATGCATAATATAAAGTGAGGTGTATATTACGAGGGGTGGGGATCCTGCGTCCTTGCCAGTTATTTACAATTTACATTGAAATAATTGTCTGCAATATTGTATGTTCTCGGATTCCGAAACCCTCTGCGCATGTGCCAGGCGGAGTTATGTTCACCAAAATAGGGGAAAAGTGAAAAACTGAGGGGGAGATGTTTACATTTTACTTAGCGTGACTTCAAAGAACTCTGGAAATGCGCTCATCGTTCTGATTGCCTGTCACCTCTTTCCGGAGTAAAATCGCCCAAAAGTGTTAGTCTCGGGATATTAAAACGATCAGTATAATAATTACAGAACTCTTAAGATTCTGCTGGTGCGGCCTTTTGCCCAACGGCAGAAATTTAAAGATGCCTTTCAGTGCAAAAAGGTTCCACAGCCCCGCTATATTAGTCCATCTTAATGATTAGAGCCACCAAAAACTGAAGTAAGAAAAACTTTTAAGAGTCCTCCTTCGAAATTCTGGCCCTTCAAGAAGCATCATTTGTTCCATGTAGATATCTGGTTTTGAATTTATTCCGTCTAATTTTAGGTACTTTCTCACTGTATTAAAAGTTAGAATGAAGGTAGAGTTTAAAAAGAATCGAGCTCTACGTGAAAATGACCGGTTAATTTTCATTGTTGAACCACAATATGTTATATGGTTTCGTGAATATTTTAGCTCAGATATCTAACGAATTCCTTTTGAATACTAGGATTTCTTATAGAAAGTAATCAACTATTGTGAAGTCTTGAGCAGAATCGACTATTGCGAAAAATTAAGCAACGGTATTAACACATTGTTGTAGGTTTGCAAGTCATTTCACGTAACAACACAGTCGCATGAAAAATAGCATCTAACTGTACATCGTTTTAGATTTTTCCTCTTACAAGATACATAATGGATTCCAAAGTTAAATTGGCGCGGTGCATTTGCTGTCGTCTCTTTCTAAGCTTAGTTTCTCATTCTAATGTATGTATAGAATGGGAAACTAAGCTTAGAAAAAGACGAAGTGTAATTTTGGGGCTCCATAGAAAAATATATCTTAGAAATTAAATTATAGTTATAATTTTTTTCGCATAAATTGATTTGTAACAAAGATTTTTGAGAAGAATTCGAGAAATAAAAAGACTGATTCTTTTAACCAAACCAAACATTGAATTTATATGACATTTTAGAAAATCCTCATTATTTACTCTATGGAAATGGTCTTTTGATTTTTTCAATGCCAGCTTATTCGAACTAACCATTCTCTCTATCTTTTTCTAATAAATAAAACAACGCAAAACCTGTGATGGCATGACTGGGCTTTAAATGCAATCGTTCCATTGCTTCAAAATCTGTCGAGCCTTCGCCCCCTCCTCATTTTCAGAGCGGCCGACAGTCGGAAAACCGCAGCACGGATGACTTAATAAATTAACTCCTTCCCCCTACCGCACGCTATCGCTTGACAGATCCGTAAATCCGGAAACGCCGAGTTATCAGTTAACGTCCACCGAAATTCATCGCGATTAGAAACTCGCTTTTTATCTTCTTTACCTCGGTGCATCGATTTTAATCTCCGTGGGCGAGGATGTCTCTGGTCGTGTCTCTTCTGGAAGGGGGCTGCTTGAATGCGGAGGGTTAACTATTGGCAGGTTTTCTATTAATCTTTTCATTTCATGGAAAGGAAGTTTTCTTCTTTGGCTGTTTTAATTCGCAAAAGCACTGTTTCGTGTGGGGGTTCTTGCTTTTACCGAAGAATATTTTCTCAGAAGAATGTGCCGGCAGTGTAGGCGCAATTGGGCATCCATCACCGTATTCAGTTGGTTTGAGTTTTTAAGCGTATGTGGGCTGTGGTACATTCGGAGGTATATTTTGAAATACTGAAATTAGTGTGCGAAAAGGATTTTTAAAGACAATTTGCTTTAGTCATTGTAATCGCGTAAATTTGAGTTGGAAGTTTTTCTCCAGAATTGCTGGCCTACCGGCCCAGCCTAAGCATGTATTTATTCTAGAGTTGGAAAAGCTTATTCTGTTCACAAAAAGACTCGAAAATAATTCAGATAATCCTTCTGGCAATGCGGTTTTTTTCTCGTTTAACCTTTTGGATCCAATGTACCCTCTAGTGAAGGGGTGTCAAACTCAAATCACGGGTCAAATAAATAAAGTCTTGAGCGTATGTGGGCCGTAGAGAGAAAAAAAAAACATTTAAATTTTTATAGGAATGCAGGTTTATTCGGAAAAAATATACCAGCTTTATTATATATTCAGACATGGCACATTTCCGCGGAAACGCGGATTTCAGCTTTTTCGGCATTGAATTTTATCATTCTTAATTTTCCTTTATATAATAATTCTAAAATATTTTCAATATCTCAAGCGCTTTTTCTATAAATTTATTTTATTGTTCGATTAATCAATACATATTTTACTTCTCGATATTTATGTTTGGCACGATTCATTATTTATAAAGTTCAGCTTTTTTTTGTTCCAAGCCTGTGTTATATCTGTATATTAAAAAGAACAGGTACAACGGTAAAAGTAGTGTTTTTATCTTAGTTCTTGGTAACTTTTCTGTGCTACCAGCTTCGAGGTTGATCTTATTCACAGTGACTGCTTGGTTAGGTTAATGTCAGCAATTCTGTATCTGAAAGGCGACTTAGATAAAGGAGATAGATTTAGATCCTTTCACAAGTGAAAATAATTGCTCGCAAACAATAAGTACGTACTTCCAAACGGGGAAATAATTTCACGTGTCAATTTTCGAATGTTTTTTAAACCTGGCTAGCAAATATTTGTAAAATTCAGGCCTCAAAACTTCATTGAATGATGCCTTCAAACTTGTGCAGCATTTGATCTCGATGACTTAATCCATGTAACTCGTCTCGTAATCGTTCGTCATGCAATCATTAACAATTAATGTGGTTCGTTAGCAATTATTTTGCATAATTAGGAATTTTAAAAATTAAACTACGAAATGTTTATTAAAAATTTTGTTTCATGTTGAAATGCATGTTTTGCCGCGAATTTAACAACCTTGCTCTAGTGGATAAATTATCTATAATGGTATAAAACCATATATAGCCACATAAGGAGACATCAAACACCGTGATTTACTTTATTGGGACTAAAAATATATACTGTTTAGCAAAGGATTCGGAAACCCTCCGCGCTTTTGCGTATGCGCCGGGCGGGGTTATTTTTATCAAAATAAGGGGAAAGTGAAGAATGGAAGGGTGATGTTTACATTTTACTGAGCGTGATCTAAACAATATCTCCGGAAATGCGCTCATATGACTCATTGCCTGACAGCCCTTTCCGGTGTAAAATCGTCCAAAAGTGGTAGTCTCGGAATCCTTGCTGAACAGTACATATATTCTCTAGGCTGGGTTTTAAGAATTATTAGAATGCAAATTTAAATTACAACTTTTCATGATATTACTCAAAATGTTCGCGGTTACAAAACGATTTTTGACATGCAATACACGAATGAACAGTTAGTTTGGTTATTTTATTCATGTTATAGCATACCCAACATCTATTTAACTTTCTTCTTGAACCTTTCAAGATATTATCAACAAGTACATAAAGTTCATCAGGTGTATTTTTATTATTGTACTCATCTTTCAATTTTGCATAGTTATCAGCATGGTTTACGAGAATTTCATCGCAAGACAATAAAGTGAAATCTTTTAGTCCTAGTTTTTTTTTTTTTTTGAATGCTGATAATAGTAAAACACTTTGGCATTTAAGCATTCTATGGAAATATGGAGTCCTCTGTTTTTTTTAAAACATATGTAACTTTTCTTGCATGATTTTGGTTTTCAAAGTGTCCGCGAAGAGCAACTCCCTGCGATCTGAATGGGGTTAAACTGAGGATTTGATTATCGTTTATTCACATATACTTATATTTTATTTAACGTATTTTTAATAAAAAAATTATGTAATAGAAGTCCAGGGTTCAATTCCTCCTGGAATTCCTGAAAACCTTGAATTTTGCTTTTTCTAAGGCCTGAAAACTACAAATGTGTTTTTTGTCCTATACTTTCTTTTGTCTCCTAGAATATTCATGTCAAAGAACATAAAGGTAAAATCAGTAAAGTCATGTAAAAATATGACATTTCTGTTTTCCTTATTGATAGAAAGTCGTGGTATCCGGAATTCTTACTCTACCCTTATCGAAAGCTCACGCATGTCCCGAGTGCACTGCAATCGGGAAAGATCGGAAGAATTGATATTTTAGTATATTTTTTTGATATTTTATAAAATTGTCCACACTCTCCCTCTTCCCTAATTGATTTTTTTTTCGCTATCCTGGATTTTCTCTCCTGAAAAAACTCCTTAGAAACCTGAATTTTAAGTAATCATATATACAGTATAAACCCTGATAGTAGGGGAGATAGGGCTGATGGAAACGGATCGTCAGAGTTCAGACCAGTTTTTATGCCAAGCTTCTTCTGTCTCAATGAATAACATGTGATGTTAGCTTTCCCATATCGGTGAGTACTTTGTCCCCCTACTTTTCTGCCTTATTGTACATATTGTGAACTGATTTATGTTGTAAGCTCATAAATTATGTCAGACAAATATGAAGAGATATTGGAATTCGAACTCAAACCGTGGCTTCTTTGAAAATTAGATATCTAAATTTGTGGCGTTGTTGTTAGTACCCTGTATTTCCAAATAAAAGCTTGTGTACTTGATCGTTCTGAATAATGGGGAGCCTCTTCTGAGTACTAATTATTAATGCTTTGCTGCAACTATAACCATAATTCGTATGATTTGATAATTTATGCCTCTTATAGTCAGGAGCACTGTTTAGGAGGCTCTTTAAAGTGGCCGCGTAATCTAGGCTGTTTCATTCAATCCCAGAATACTTCAGCAACAAATTATATTATTTCTCACTAACTGCAGTCATATTAATTTCCTTCGTTTGGCATACTAAACCCTTTTACAGCACCATGATAGGTTCAGCTCGTTGTTTAATTAGATAACGTCACTGAAAAGTTTGACTTCGGCCATCTATTTCCAGGCATGCGTATACATATAGTTCACTTGTTCTAGTTCAACCTCCAGCAACAGCGTTTGTTTTAAAGTTGATCATAAACTTGTATTATTTGTCACGAATAATTGTTTGGTTATTAATCATTCGATGAGGGATAATATTTTTGTTTCATTTCAGCATTTTTTTCAAACATTTATTTTTTGTAATTTTTAAGAGAAAAGCTACATTTATCCAAATGTAATTTAGTGGTTTTATATAATTCATGGGAGATTATTGAGTTATGAAAAAAATATATTTCTGCTGTGGAGATGCTGTAAGAAAATGAACAACTTTTTTTTTCTAAAATAAACCTTTATGGTGGTATATCCACAGAAAGAACTACCAGACACTTATTTTTGAGCATTGTGAATGATGAGTTTTCACCATTCATATATGTTGTATAACCAATATATAAGTTCAAAAGATGTTTAAACCGGCGTATCAAGCAGTTTTCAAAATCCTGAAAATAAACGAGCATTAAAATAATAGAGAATTGTGATTGGACACATTTTCAGCAGGGATGCTAGCCTACAAAAGTACTGTGTTTATTTAACGTTGAAATATTGTTTTATATATATATTGCACGTATACTGTCAGTAGTTTGGTAAGCTGAAACGATTAAAAATATATTTTATAAAAACAAACGAGATGATGATGACTCTATCCCCTGACTTCAACTCTTCTGACTGGTGTTTCCTCATACCACTAATACGCTGAAGCCCACAGGTTGGGAACCACTGCTCTAAAACAATGTTTATACCATAAGATAATATGTGGACGTGTAGAGTATTTTGCAGACATCTTAGTAAATACGTCCAACCATCCAGTAAGTAAGTCAAATTTGGAATTGTACTTGATGTTGGGTAATCTGAGAAAAACGTGTTTTACGTTTCCGCTTCCAAAGTGTTACTATATTCTATTGTTTCTGAACCACAGTGTAACTTCCTCATGATCTTCTTTTAGTTTAATCCATCTATTCTATTCCCCTCCTCTGATTGTGAGATCTGGTGATCCTCCGGCCCATTGTTGTTAAAATTAATCAAAATTTGCCCACATACCTTGTCGTCCCTAAAATCTTATCTTTTCTGCTACAATTTTTCCTGATACAATTTCGAAGTAGAGCCTGTCATAGAAATTACTAAATATTCTAGATCATTTCTGGTGAGAAAAATGTGTATTGATGGTGTAATATACGAAAAGTATATACTTTTATAACTCCTTCTTGGCTCTATAATCTTAAACCTGTGTTTTGCTTCCTAGTGTTCATTTATAAATGGGTTTTTTTTGATTCAAACTCTGTTTGTGGATTCTTGAAACTACGAGAGGTGTAAAACCGGGTGCTCGATTCTGGCGCAATTATTTTGTCTTATCTAATGACAGATACTGAATTCCACCTAATTTAGCCAAGAAAAAGGAAATTGTATAGTATGTATCGTAGCTGTTGAATTCTCACTGATTCTGTAAAGAAGGTTTGTTTTAAAACGTCAACTTTCTATTGTCTAAGCCGTGACTTTTAACCAGCGCTTTAACAGTCATTGCAGTTATAAAAATTAATTATACGTTTACTAAGGATTTACTCAATAATTGCGCAGTTCTATTTTCATTTTCTATAACCTCTACACTGGGGTAAAACAGGTACCTCTTAAGTGGCGTAAGACGGGGACACAGTCAAAGCCGATGATCCCTCCGATTAAGACGATAAAAAAGCACACATCAGACGCTGATTATTTATATTTTAATGATGCATACCTAATTTTAAATAAAATGAGAAGGTGAACAAATCTAAAACTGTCTTAGCGCCCGCAAAAGCGTGGTATGGAGTAAGAAGATATCTGTTTTAGATGTGAATTTTGCAACCAATATTCTTAAATTGTCATATAAAATAAGATTGAGCACTCTGAAGATCGAGTTTTCGTAATATCCCATAAATTCAATATTGTGTAAATTACTTACCTTCACCAGTGGGGCAAACCACTAGTGGTAATGACTTTTTTATAAAAAAAAAACTGCTTCTATATATAAAGAAAAAAAAACGTAATGGAACTGTGACTGTTGGTGTACAGGTTGTGGGTCTGATAAACAAATAGAAAATTTTAATAAAATTTGTCAAACCTATGCCAAATATTTTAACTCCAGCTCTTCTTCAACCTGTTCGGTTTTACCTGACACTTTCCAGTATGTAAATTTATTTTAAAAAATTTTGTGTTTGTCTATGGTTAGATAGCTTTAATTTTCCATTCATATCCAGAAACAACAATAGAGGTTGGTATAGCTGCAACACATCTCGTCCCTTGTGTCTGCATTTCCTTTAGTTATGATACTTTAATTACTATTTTAATGGGCTGATTAAGGAAATATGTTCATTCATAATGCATTTCTTAACTAAATTATTGTATTTGGTTAGAATTACTAATATTTCTGCCATTTTCTCTAGTAAGAGGGGAGAAAAGTGACGTTCCTAAAGGCTTGGTTAACTCTTCCAAGAAATTTCCGCTTCTTATGATAAGATCATGTGCATCGAAGCATGTCTGGAGAAAATATATGTCCATTTTCGTGATTTGAGGCCGCATTCCTGTCCCTCCCACTTGAACCTTGCAACAAATAGGGTCAATAAAGAGAGTGGGTTTTGCGCTTTTAGTAACCATTTTCTGTCTGCCGATTTGTGGGTCACTACCACAAATGTCGAGAAGATTTCTGCACCTTAATGAGTAGAAGTTTTGCTGCCCTAAGGTTGCTGTCTTTCACAGTTGGATCACTCTGAAGCGTGTGGTGATCCAGCAATACTGCCGCAGGTGTTTCAAAGCTACTGTGTGTCTGTCTGCTTCCATTTGTTTTGGAGTTCTTTCACTGTATTGTCGATGGAATGACGATTTTAAAAAACATAAGTTTGCACGTGCCTTAATTTGTATTTTTCGAAATATTTTCAGTTTAAAATTATATTATATTTTTTTACAATAATTGGTTAGATGATGATGGTTAATGGTCTCTCAACCTAGGTTATCTGTTCTTTTATTAAATAATTCTCTAAAAATGCTATTTCTTTCCATTAAAATGGCACTTGTTGATGCCTGGTTACTGTTTCCCACCATGCCATAGAATGTTTTTGTTTTTTCAGGCTGAGTAAATTTTAATCCTCATTTCGGTGCTGCATATTCTATTTAAGGATTCGCGCCAGAAAATCCATATCGTCATCAGTTCTCTTCAGCAACAGGGCAAGGAAAGTATGTACGTCTGAAACCTTCAGTAAAAGTCGTTAAGTAATTCCACTAATATGTTTTATAACTTTTGATTTGTTATTTATTGGATTTTATTAATTTGTGTACCTTTATAAAGACTCAAGTATGAGTATTATTTTTCCCTCCTTATTACAATTATAACTGTCTCTTTTTCTCAGTAGGGAGAGTCTTTGTCTGTAATGCGGTATGCTGCAGATATTTTAAGTAAGTCATAACTATGAAATGGAAATGCCACTAAAATAAGTTTGCTCATTGTTTTGGAAATTGACGACAAATGTTTTTTAATTCTGCAGCTAAAAACCTTGATTGTGATGAGTACCCACAGCTTTACAATTCATTTTAAAAATTGATCGACGTGTTACAACTAAACTATTTTCAAAACCCCAGTTTCTGGTTTCTTAAAACGTGCCTTCATGTGTTTCATAGTTTTAAAAAAAATTACCTATTTTATTTGGCAAGTTAACATAGAAATACATCTTGCTGGCGTGATCAGAAATGAAAGCTTCGTTTAACTGCTCAAAACCAACAGCAAAAGAAACTGATCTAGTAACTTTGTCCCAAACATTATTTTAAGGACTTAATGGTTAATGAACTTTTTTTTGTCAAACGTCAAAAAATAATATTATTTTAGTTATACGTGTAATAAATAAATTTCAGTAACTTCAGGCCGTTTTACATTCGATTGAATTGCACTATAGATAGTAAAGCAAAATTTTTTAATAAACTAAACAGTAATTCATATATTTGTACGTTGATTTCCCATTTCTTTGTTATTCTCTTTTAGTTTTTTTTTTCTAAACTTTTTTTTGAGTTTTGTCAATAAATCTCCACATGACATCGTTAGAATTTCGCACTTAACTAAGAAAACCATTATCATTGATTTACACCTATTAGTATTTCACCCTTAATAGCTGTCTTTCCCATTTCTGAAATGGCAGCCAAAAATAAAATTTGATCTTCCGCTTGATTCAAGGTGCGCTTTAGCTTTAGACAAATCTCTGGTGCATCTTATCTTGTGAAGGCATTTCTGATGTGGAGTTCTGCTTCATGAATTATATCAATCGCTAATTCATCTTTCGTTCCTGGCCTAACGCCAACTGAAGAACAGTGCTCAACTCCATCTGCTGTCTCCATCACTCTCATTCTGTGTGCTTATACGCCCTTTTTTTTTCCGATCATAGTTGTTTGGTATCAAAACTAGGGTTTACTGTTTCCAAAAAAAACACATTCTCTCACTAATTGTAGATCATTTGTGTTGCATTAATGTTGATATATATAAATGCCCTTTGTCTGTTGGTGCACCATGGGTCAATCCAGGGCGAAATTAGCTGCTCTTTGCGGCCCCTCTGCAAAATTCCACTTAATTATGGCCCCTTCACAAAAATTCGTAAATGGCCTCCCTTTAAAAATTGCATTTTATAAAATGATCTTTAAAATTTTCCGCGCCAAACAACGATTCTCGAATATTTGCCCAGTATATTAGGGTTTCCTACTTTTCGATATCAAATGTTTTAAAAAGTGAAGATGCATTTCCTGCATAATTAAGTGTTTTGTTGATTGTGAAAGTTCAATGTTTTAACATACCTCTTTAAATAATAAACCACTATTATTTTTTTAACTGACTTTCTTTTGAAAAGTTTTGAATGAGGTAGTAAAAATATATATAATGAGTATTTTTTCTAGTATTATATCAAATTACTGCTTTTGATATTAAACGTAAAATAGAAATATGATCATAAAATTTTTTTTACATGATAGAAAATTTTTCACAACATGGCCCTAAAAACCTTCCTGACTGAATCGACCCTGACACAATTGCCGCTACTGACCAGTATTTATATCTGCCTCGTATAATATAACGAATTTAAATCATTATAAAAGTACTATTACCATAAAACAAGCCTTTTATGTATATCATGTTTTGTGTCAAAATATAATCTTGAATTAGTATGTTTTCATCTCTTTCCCTGATTTAAAAATATAAATACTGCGATTATAATCATCAGATAGACCATAACTAAAAAGCTGAATTGAAAGCTCTCTTTATAAAATAACTTTTAAATCATTAAAAAATGGAAAGAACTTTGCCTTTGGAATTGTACGCCGAGATCATGTAAACTTGTAAATGTTATGTATACATCCAGTATTTTGCAACATAACTTTGATACATTTACCCTACTTAGTGGAGTTGAACCTAAGGTAAGAATGTTGTTGGATGTAAACCTGTCAGTTTAGCGAGAGTTTAAATTAGAAAGCCCATTTAATCTCTTGATGACATGACGCATGTCTAAGTGGCAACATTAGTAAGGAGCAATACGTAACTTCTGGAACGCTTACAG